>DWDW01000475.1:0-14744 GCA_018245635.1 Mimoniades versicolor eupheme | reverse complement strand
TCAGGTTTTTATGGTGAGAGATGTTTGGTACTCTCAGCTCTCTGCCTAATCCGTAAGGCGCCAGACGTTACAATAATATCATAAGAATAATATACCAGCATAAAGTAGTCAAGATCAATTATCGAAATCAGAGTTATCGCGATTAATTCGACGCCTCTCATAAAGTAATAACAATATTTTAATTCTTGAATTGTTTATTATAATCTTAATCACACGTACCGGATATATATATGTACACAATTTAATAATAGACAAACCGGTTTACAATACGCAGAAATCAACTCGCCACTAGCGAGGAATGTACTTCACCTGCAATCATCTGATTCCACCTACCGCACTCGCCTTCGCGCCAGTACCCCGCTATTACGTCATAACTTCGAGGTGCCTAGTTGGTTTATGCGAGTTATATATAGAGGTTTGTAATGACGCGTTGGTCAGTAACTCGTTTGTTACACGCTGTCAGCGCTGGTGGTCTACGGATGATAGAGATCTCGGTCAGGGGGACTCGTGATGCAATTAATTCAATTAATCTAATCAAAGGTCTTTATCAATCAAATTTCTGGAGACTTTCACCTTTTTTTTTTCTTTTTGAGGATGTTTTCTTTTATTGTGCACCTAAATATATATGTTCCATAAATTACGAAGAGTGCATTAATGTCCCTCGCATTAATATACGCGAAACATTTCAGGTGTTTCAGGGTAAAAATACATTTGCTTCTCTTCAGCTCTTCGCGACTTCTGTACCTAGGCTCATTAGTGTCCTGACTATCGACGGGCAGTAGCGTAGGCGGTCCGCGAAGCTGTGCTCTGCGATCCCAACTCGAATGCCCAGAGCTGGGATTATGCTAAATTCCCACATAGGACAAATATTTCTGTGAAATAATCTGAAGTTTCAATCACGCGTTTTGATAGAAAATTATCTATAGAACTATGTATTTATTTAGTAGATTCGCTGCGTATGTTAATCAGATGTCCGACACAAAATACAGGCTTTGCCTAATTTGGGATATCATGGCCGTGTTTAACTTGTCTCAACTCATTTGTTACTTATTTATGGACATATTATAGTTGTCAATTATATTTCTATGGAGTATTAAATTGCCCGTCAATGAGAACCAGCCTCGTGTGCGCGCTGAATGGTTAGATGCATTTTTAGTCTTATTGGGTGCGGCCGCTGTGCCCGAGTGCGATGGTCGGCGCATGCACAGTGGCGCATGCAATGCATGAATATGAATAACTCATCCGACCGAGCGCGGGTTCGACTCGCGTCAATGATCCCGCGGAGGGCGAAGCTTCGCGGCTCGTACCGCTCCTTGGGATTGTAATTGGTTGGTAAATTAATCGGGGCACTGTTGCAATGAGGAAGATTTGCATTCCGCTTGGGTCAAGTTACGTTGGTTGTTAGTTTGACATTAATATAATAAGTTATCTATGTATAATTAACATTTACAATTTATGTGCGTAACACAAAGTACCTACCTAGTATTAATAATTTTACTACCTGTATGATTTACGTAACATCACGCCTGCAATCCCCGAAGAGGTAGGTAAAGAAGTTATTTTTGTGTTTATTTTAAATTAAACGATGTATTGACTTAATCCATGTATGTTTCTTCGAGACAGACTATTCGAGGGCGTGCGTGGATCGCATCCTAAAAAATAATGTGAAACAAAATATGACAGTACATAATTTAAACTATTGATTTATGTAGTGGATATATGTATTTGAAAATGTAAGTGCTGAAATGTGGGAGTGTTCTACATTCTTCTGCCTACCTCTGCGGGGATTACAGGCGTGATGATACGTTTTTTATATATTTGATTTATATATATCTCTCTATAATATATGTGCGTTTAAAAAATCCATATAAGTAAATATTTACATATATGTATGTACATATGTGTAATTTATCAGCCATCTAGTTCACATAGCGGTCTATGCTTAGTTTGGAATATGCTGGCCTTGTGTGGAGGTGTCCCAAGATGTTTATCGTGACTATATAATGTATCTAATACATATATACTTGATGTATGTCAGTACGTCTGACACATTTAACTAATTCTGCTAACACGAAATACGCTAACCAAGAGATATAAATATCGTGACATTTGAGGAAAGACTTAGCAGAAGTATGTACGCATTGCATAACACTGTTTGCAGTGAATCTAACTGTTGGTATAACGAGGCATAGGCTTGGCTCAATATTTACAAGTGTCATTTTGAAATGTACCAGAAGCTACTCATGTTTTGTGTTCATACAAGTACACATTCACATATTGTTAGCGAACTTTTTTATTGCTTGTTGAAATACGGATTGCGAATGGAGAATACTGTAATTTTTACAAAAATAGCTTCTGAATTAAATATTGCTATTGATGTACTTTAACAGTTTTGGAAATGAATATATTTTGTTTATATATTGGAAAATTCCAACAAAAATATTTTTAACTCATTGTTAAGTCGTATCCCACACGAGTAACTCGACCGTTTCGATTCGCAACAGTTCAAAGGAGGGATCCCTTTGATGTTTTTTGCCATACTCGTTCTCGCTCACCCTCATCAACCCCGTAATGTCCTTGCACGTCCCGCGCCCCATGATTTACGCCCGACCCGCTTTCATTGTGAGCGGCTGCCTCTTCCCGAAAGTGGCAGTCGTTTATTCCATTTCTAAAAGGGACCCAACGGATACGTCGTCTCCGGTGTTGTCACCACTGTGCGAATGGAAACGTTGAAACACCCATTTTAACGAGACTCCATCCATCTCGTCCCGACGGATGATTGGACTGGAACGGAAACGAATTTTTGTCAACGGAAGGTGGCCGATCGTTTATAAAGAATTTCGTGTTAGTCGGCGTACCGGCTAGCTCTCCGTAGTCGCCGCTGTGGTCGTGCGTGGCGCGTGCGCCGCTGCGTGTTCAGTTGCGTTCCCAGCGCGACCAAGAATAGCCGTCAGCGCGACAGCGCTTCCTACTACCGAGAAATATCACTCCATCTCACACGGCCAACAACTTGCGTAATTTTATATCGATCTATTGTTTCTAAACGGTTCATATATTTTTTTTTAAATAGATGCGTAGTTGTCGTAAAACTTATTTTACATTTGGCGGGTAAATCGCGCGTGTAATTCATATTCACAAAAACTTTGTTGTTTTAATAGATATTTTTTTATCGCCGTTCCATTACGTTACGCGATACGCGATTGATAAGGACGAGTGCGGAGATAAAATCGAAACGGTTGTTTGTACGGGCGTCGATGGTGTGGCGCGCTGGCCGGCGCTCGGCGGGTGGACGACGCACTCGAGTGTGCTCTTTGGTGAAACAATAAACAGAGGAGATGGTATCGGGAGCTGTGCGCGAGAGTGATGCGCCCGCGCCGGCACAAGTGTAGCGTTAGACCTATTTTCGTTGCACGAAACTAAGAGCGGCAAAAGGAGCAAAAAGGTTTGGCCACCTAAAAACTTAGGACGCAGTGTTGTAGTGTATTTTTGGGCCGGTGTGTGTGATGCAAGCGACGTGTGTTATGTGAATCGATGCCGTAGCGTGAGAATCGAACGAATATGAAGAAGAGGACGATATCGAAACTTAAATCTATATTCGGTTCCAAGAAAAGTGAGTACCTTTTTATATAAGATTGTATTAATTTATCAGTTACTTCAATTCATTGGTTACATCAAATAGTAGTTCTTTGCATTAGGTATAGTTATTGACTATTCTAGAATATACAGCTCCAAAAGTTATTGTATATTAAAATACTATAATATTTGTATAACTACGTAATAAAAGCTTTATGAGGTATTACAATGAAGTTACATACTTAAATCAATGGAGCGAAAATGTCAATTGAATTTCAACATGGGTAACATCGGACCTTATTTTCACAAGGCTGTATTACCTAATGTTCGCCAATTATTGAAACCTGTACATGCACTATTTATTAAGATCCACAACGTGATCGAACATCCAATACAATCGGCATATTTCATCTAATCTAGCCGTGTAAATTTTTTTTTAAATGTTCAAATATAACGATTCCATTTGACACTGTTCTATCATGACAAATTATTACATTTACGTCCCCATTTCAAAGTAGGTATTACACTTTACGTCACGGAAATGTATTATTTTCTCAAGTATGATATCTGTGTCCATGTGCAATATTAAATTCCCCCTAAAAATCTTTACTAACCATGGCGGAAACTAATTGATACATTTCATACAGCTGATTTTCCGTACCCCTTACCTCGTGCTTCATTTAAAAGGACAGCTGAACATTCTCTTTTTAACAACCTACGTCCTCCCCTAAAGTGTTTTTAATGAACTCGCCGGAGTGCTGTCATTCGTAAAGATGTAACATAAGCATGTTATTTATAACGACATTTTAACATCCTCCATTAACTTAAAATTATTTTGTTCGAACATTGATTGCTTTAATGATTCATTTTAAATTGCTCGGTTATTAACAGACTAATGGGCAGATCGATTTTACACATTGTTTCATTTATGACAAAATTCTTGTTGATAATTTACATGCCTGAAGTTTTTGTTCGACCGACAATGGTAACTTAACTATAACAGACCGCAGAACGTGATCTTATATAAAAACTAGTGGGTATTTACGTAACAATTCAAACGAGGTCCTTGCGTACTCATTCAGTGTCGCTACCCGGCGCTCGGATTTCACGTCGAAAACAATGGAAATACGGGCCTGCATATTATTCCCGTGCGAAATCCCGTCCGGTGCCCCTTTCGAGTTGAAACTGAGCGCTGCGCTGTTATGATAACCTAGACTGTACACCGCTTAGCCGCTGATAAGCACGTGTCGCGAGTACTTAACGACTAAAACACACTGATATTGGAAACTCGCTGTTCACCACTGTACAGTTTGTTCAGTGTTCAGGCTCGTGCGCCGAACGTTACATGTATCGTACGCGCAGTTTTTGCTTGTTTCTGCTCTAAATGCTCTCTTGTTTCTGTGTGAAACGCAGATCTGGTAAGAATTTCCACTATACTTCTCATATCGAATTCAGTTTTATGAGCAATAACGTAGTATTTCGCAGTTTCAACAATTTCAAATCAATCAATAACTTTTGCTCGTAAAACAAATATTTCATCAATTTCACCCTACTTTCGTGTACTTTCAAATTTATTAAATATTTGCCACAGTTAATCAATGATTTTTAACGATTGCGACTCCATTAGGTATCTTTCTTTCACTTTTTCGACGATCTTTTGACAACTATTTTTGGAAATGATTTTTGGGCAGTGCTTGTAGCCCTCGACTTCTTCACCACAGGAAGCTCTCAAGCTAATAACAATTTTAGGTTATTTGTGAGACAGCCATTACTACGTCCGTGACAATTTTACTAACTCGCGGTTTCCTTGTGTGTTAAAGCCTACTATGATGTTGTCCATGTAAGATAATCTACTCGACACGGTATCTCTGACCTCGCATACCGCACACAATTATTTAGACGATGTTTGAGAATGAAAATTTTGTGGGCATTATATTTGTTTCAACACCCCAATTGCTGAACAAAAATTTTATACCATTTTAATCTACTTATCGGCACAGTTTGAAATATTTCCATATGTAAATGTATAAAATTATAGAGAAGGAAGTACCTAATCGTTTACAAAAAAAGTGTTAAGAAGTTACAACCAAATTGAGATGAAGAATCTTACGTTGATGTTCACACAGCAAATTTTTCCGCTTCACTTCGCATGCGCTTACTGTTATTGAGCATTTGAATATTTTTTTCCAAGATTCTTTACTTCTTTAACGTTTTCATTTAACGAGACTCATGTCTCATTTAGTCTTATTAGTCTTCTATTCTTAATTCTCACAAAATAACCACCTAAATTCTGTTAATGCAGTCAAATTTAAGATAGACATGGAAATTAATTGGCTGTTTATCTTCATTCATTTGACACTGAAAATTAATTGCGTCCATAATAATTATCAATTGTTTCTATAAACAATACGACCATCTCGCATATCTCTAGACTATGATACCAATGATACCTGCGGTGTAGTTTAATCCCGCGGAGTTGTATCGGGGTTAAATGTCAGGCCAAGTACCCTTATAGTTTTCTTATCTACTATACTGTTCCTTACCAACACTCACTTGTTGATCATATATTCACACATTCACATATATTATACATCTATATCAACCTTGTGCATTTATTTTTCCACTGCCATAATTTTGATTTTGTCTTTATACGTATACGTATAAATTCATTGTCAACTTTTAATATGGAATTATGTTCATACACCTGAACAAAGAAAACTTTGTGTCATAAATACTTAACAATAATTACTCAATGTCATGAGCACCGACAGTGACTCAGTACAAATTGATCTATAGTAGCGAACAAAAAGTATGTAGTGGATGTAATTTGTTTTTCTCCCTCAGTAGCAATTTGTTTTGTAAAGATATTTGAGATATGTAACAATATTAGTTTTCATAATATGAAATCGCGTGGCAGCGGCGCGCCTACCGTGAACGCGGGATAGATTTCTATTTGTCTATTGGAAATATGATTCAATTTGCTTTCGCTTCTTCACGTTTCGAAGAATTAAGTCTTGATGATCGATGTATCTGATCGCCAAAACTTGTAACACTCTTTTATATATCATATTATATTCCAAAAATATTGCTACCATGACGGATCTCGAAAGTTTTCGGATCGATGTTATTAATCGTATTGTCTACATTAAGTTTTATTCTTTCACTATTTTGTATTCCACTTATTGATTATATTCTAGGTTTTCAGTAAACGTAATGTCTCGCCTAATCCCCGAAGAGGTAGGCAAAGAAATTTAGTACAGTGGAACGTTTCACCAAATTATCAGTTGGAAACACATAAAATGTGGTGTTCACGTTTTGACAAATCTCTTACAATCTAAACGTGACCTTTGTTTGCATATGAGACACATAACCAACACGCACGTTTCCCACGGACGTGGCGTACGAAAATATACAATCCAACGTAACCTTTCGAAGAAAGTGTCCGACATTATGGATTGTGGAGTGTTTGTCCAAAGAACGCTTGTGTCGGATGCAACGTAACAACGTAATTTTTTCACGCCGAACATACGAAGAAACATGTCGATGATAGATTGCAGTGTGTAAATTGAAGATTGAGACGTCATACCTTCTAATTAAAAATGTAAAGATGTTTTGGGAAATCATTTTACAAGCACTTTGATATTCCTATTTTGATATTTGTTGCTCTTAATAGGTTTACTATATTTACCATTGTATCATAACGCTAGGTAACTTACGGGGTAGACAAAGAGTAGCAAACGCCAAATACTTCTATCCTTACAAAAACCTGAAGTGCTTCTTCTACAATTAACACTTTCTTCATACACGTACGCCGGTTTCAGTGATTATTGACTTGTATTATTTTCTTTACTAAATAATTTGTAAATTGTATAGTTTTTACTACTTCCCACCGATGCAATATAGTGGAAGGATTTACCGCCATCTCACAGATCCTGTACACGATCCGTGCCCAATATCGTAAATTTAATGGGTCATAACTAGATAACTGTGTTACTGTAAAATGTCAATAAAAAGGGATGGTAAGACATTTAGCGATGGTTAAGGATTTATCTTACTTTGTTTGGTTCAGATTGGGGTCGGAAAGTTAATGACAGTAAATAAGTTTATGGAACCACCCGTTATATTTGTTCGCTTTCATTGTATGAAAAAAGTGTTCATTATTACTTTCCGTATTACATTTTCACGATCGACCCCTTCACATATCTGAATAGTTTCATATCACATTACGTATAGATGACTGACGCGCGCTGCCAGTGTAATTTCATCATTCTTATATTTTCTCATGTCAAGATTCTAAACACATCTCTATAATAAGCGCTTTGTCGTCCCCTATTGACCGTTGGCGTGAAAGCGAGAAACTATAAAGTTGCATGTCCCCGGCATGTCTGCGTGTGAAAATATTGAACCCAATATGTGTTATTGAAGTACGTCAAAATTTAATTTCAATTTGTAATCATAATTCTTCTTCTACCTTTACAATGACAAACGGTGACGTGAAGCGTATTTAGCCAATATTTTTACATCAAGTCTTCATTAAATTGTCTTCGATCTTCGATCCATGCATCTCTTTAGCTTCTTCTGTGATTTGTTCGTATGTTGTTTTTTGCTGTCAGCGAAGCGACGTTGACTTGCCTGAAGCAAAGCGATGATGTTAACAAAAAGTTGATCTTCCTCGATGCTCGTTCGAATAGGAAGTAATTTTGTACTTTATTGCTTTCTTCGCGCAAATTATAGACCGTAATTAAAGTTCACAGTAACGCTTTCATCTACAATCATCTGGGTTTTTATTCGATTTGTATTAATGACCTTTGTTGTCTGCATGTTATAATAATTGATGCCATCACCTTTGATTCTTGCTGCTGATTGATCGGAACTGCTATCACAAACATGCTTTGATGTAACATTAGATGTTGTTTAACATATTTTTGATCGTGATATATATATTTAATTTTCTTAACACCGATTGAATAATGAAAAGAAGATATTTTCACTAATCTTGAATGTAAATTACGGTTCTATGTATGAAATTAATTACAGTTCTATGTATGAAAATAGTGCCTTTCTTATTGTCCCAATTAGTAATGTCTCATTGTAACATTATAACGATTTTGTTCATCGGAAAAATAAACAAGCAACGCTCTTGATTAAAAGGTGTCGACAGAAATACATCGGTCAGAATTAATTCTAATGTGGGCTCTTCCGCTCACTGCGATCCGTTTCGTCACGCCCGCTGCATATAAATAGATGGAAACCCTTTTTGGAACCCGACAATATTTACCGAAGTCCTATAAAACTTTTATACGCGCTTTATAATTGAATTTTATTTATATTTCCGTAACTTCTCCCTTCTTATAACATTTTTGTGTTGTAATAACAACTAGAAGGTGTTCATTCATTCGACGCCATGCAAGATTTTCCTGTTAGTGACCTCAAGAGTCAACTTAATAGCTGTATACATCATTATCCGCTCATCTTTAAATGTACCTACCAGGTCTGTCTGTTTATATTGTATTATTACAACATTTACAAGTAGCGAATACACGGGAATTCACGGGAATTCCTTGTAAATGGTAAGTAAATCAAATTCTCCCCCTATAAATGTCTCAAGGTTTCGTGTCCCATAGTCTGTGCCAGGAGCCGCCAAGCATGTCGCCACCCTCGAAATTTCACACCCCTAGTACAATTATTCCTACCTGAGTTCATTCACTAGTCTGTTAAACATTCTCGTGATATGAAATATGAATAGTGTGGTGCAATCTCGTTTTTAGAACAGAAGCGGAATTATAATTAAAAATAGGATGCATCTCACAGCATCCACTGACAGATGACGCTTGAGATAACACGCCCGAAATATTATCGGCAACTGAGCGATGCTGCGGTCGGTAAACTTCAAGCGTTCGTTCGTTTTCTGATACGATCATAATGGAAAGATATTTAGAACAGCCATTGCATGGGGCGGCAATTAACAAATATCTCCACTGTATGTTATGAACTTGTTCAACATAGATAAGAGTTTTTCTCCGCAATCTTGCGACGTACCGCGTGCATACACATTACAGACATTGTAACGTTTGCGTAAGCTTCTTTGTGTCGGTAAGTTGCCACGCCGTCAATGAACGGCATTCCTCGTCGGCCGTATACGGCGAAAATTTTCTGACGTAAATAAACGTACAGTTGTCAAGGTTCGAGGGCGGCATTTATATGGACGTCAGTAATTCGAGTCGTTGTTTGCTTGTCTCTCGTTACTTGCGCTGGATCTTTTGATGTCGGTCGACGGCAGACAGCCGTGCGCTGGTTTAACTCGTTATTGAATAAAATCTCCAGCAATTTAAGTTCGCGGCACGCGCGACCGATGTGCCGCGCGGCGCATATTGGATTTATGGTCTTTTATGTCGGGAACGGTGAATTCTTTCCGAGAAAAATGGTAATTACTAAATTGGTACGAAAATAGCTATAAAAATTCGAGAATTAGCTAGCTATTCGAATGCATTATGAATAATACATTAGAATTTTATGTGTTTTATACTAAAAATATGCATTTAAAAATATATACTGGTTGTTTTATATTTGTTACACATTCCATTCAGTTAATCGTTAATGTCTCTCTTTGCGTGCATGGATGTGGGAATTCATGGTAAGTACGTAATCATGTTGCATGAAGGAATTTTATCCGTGTCCCTATTTTGCTGACATCGTCCCGATCGCATACGAAGCATGTCAGCTACATTAGCATGTTGCAAAAAGCCCATACATACCTATGGAAAACGAGGGGCCATTATCTATTTTGAATAAGATATCGGCCTCGTATTTCTGCGCTACATTAGCAGTCCAGTCGTGTGTGCCACTTGAGCGCCCTCGATTGTGATGCGCCAGCATCGAGACCGGCCGCGCCCGCTCTCCCCAGAGTTCGCTATGCTTTGCCATTATTGCCTACCCTTATTTGGCCTCTGTGATCAAACATGTCTTGAATATGTGTTATACAGTGGAATTACCAGGCTAAACAGCTAAAACGTTATCTCCCTTATACAAAGTTGAGAATTAATGGCGTTGATAGCGAATAAGTTGAGTTTATGTTATGTTATGAGTATATTGTATGCGAATTTTTTATCTTTCTAACATTTATTTAAATATTAAAATAACAAATGTGATGTGTCAACACTGTCAAACACTGTAGTTTCCTTTTCGTGATGTTTCGTCGTCGTCGTTATGAAATTAGCTATTGTGAAGAATGCGTAGACTGTAATTAATCGTGTTAATATTAATCAGTTATAAATGTTAAATTATAAATACCATGGTTAAAACTTGCTCGATAACATTGCACGGCATTATTGCGTAATGGCCGCCTTAGTCAAGGTCACGGATCTGGTTTTGACTTGCACTGTTTGACACATAGATTGTATAAACTTAACGATAGTGGGCTGTGTCAACAAAACCGGAATTGGAATGTCATTCACGAATGCTAGTACATGAGGAGGAAGTGACCACTCAACGATGAACTGTGAACGAGTACGTATTTAGCGCGACGATAAATATTCCAATTTCAAATTACAATTTTTTTTTATTGTTTAGCGAAATTATAAGTTGCCATTCTTTATTACAATTTTTTCTTTGCTTATGTTGCCTTTGTTATGTGTCTGTGCATTATGTAATCGAGTGGTTTACAAAAGTCAATTAAGGTTTATTGGACAATATTCTACTTGGTAGGTACGTACGTATGCTTTGCGTGATTGGCTATGATGAACTATACCGCTGGTATTTTAACGGTAATAAATGTTATACCGAATTGACGCAGATTGAAATCAATGGTATCAAAACCCATCAGATTTATTCAATGGTGCGAGCGCGGTTATAAAACGGGTTACGGTTGCCATTCGGTTAAACAATTGGGTCGTTGACCTGCATGTAGTTTTCTACGATAGCAATGGTATGCAGCTTGTACTGCCAGTATTCTTACGGCCACCGTATTCGTATACGGCCTGTGTATTTGTGTGGTAGCAATATAAGAATACTGCATACACACTCATACTAGCTGTGAACCGCGTTACAAATACCTACCGTGGTTGAAAATCAATCATAAATTGAACTAGTAATTTAAATAAAGGGTATTATTGTCAAAGTTATTTGCAAATATTGTAATTAATAAAAGATTGATGAGTGCTTCTGATAAAATATATTTTATTTATTTGCATATATCAATGTATCATTATCGATCGTATCCTCATCACGAACATTAAGTTTCAGCAAAATAATATTCATTGATATGCTGCTTACGTTTAGTTGCTTTTAATCTAAGCTGTAACCCTTTCTATTGCCATATCAACCTATTGCCATATGCAAGGCACAAACTTTAATGAAATCGTGGCTAATGAGAAAAATAATGAAGAGAAATTTTGATTAAATACTTAGCCATGTAATTAACTCCAGTGACAAATTACCGATTGTCTCAAATTGAAGATCTCACGCTACTCGTACCAAGGCTCCGTGAAAACGTAATTAGATAGCCTTGAAAGTTTCAGAGAGCGTCCATTTTCAAATATTCATATCAAAACTTATTTTTTGAATGAAGTAGTTTTATTTATTAATAAATGTTAATTACTTTTCCTTTCCTTTCTATTTAATTAGGTAATGTAGAAATGTCAGAAAAGCTTAAAAGGAATAATGAATCATTATTCATTATTCCTTTATTATAATAGGAATTTTTTTATAATAGGATTAACAGGAAACCTTAATTATAATAGGATTAACAGGAATAATAAAAATGTCTAAAACCGTACTGTCTTAAAATTGTAGATATAATTTAATAATTATTAAAACTCTTTGTTGTAACATCGTGTCATCACGGCTGTAATATCCGAAGATGCAGGCAGAGGTGTGTCGTACATTGTACTATTGTGGAATTGGTGGGGAGTGTATTGCCATACACTCCATTCAAATCCAGACTCCGAGCAGCTAATACTAGAACATTTAAATTCGAAAAATCCAATAGAGTACCGACCCGGCACGTCACTGTGATTATAAGTTTTTTTGGTTAACTTTAAATTATTCATTTCAGTGATATGAAAAGAGTGTTAGTGAATCAAAAGATTTAATTTTACAATAATTTCGACGTTCTTCATCGTGATCTTCAAACTTTATCTTTCAACTTAACTTTATATTTCAATTGGACAAGATTCACCTCTCAGAATAAGAATGATTAAGCCCATCAACTGATTAACAACTTATTGGATAATCACTAAAGTTGGCAGAAAAACACATTCGCCTATTAATTATTTTCACTCGTGGCGACGTGATTCTGGTGTAAATATACCTATATGTATTTGTTCTGCGTGCAATTGAATCATATTATTATACTATCACGCCAGATCCCCTACGGTGTATACAGAGAGCTCAGAATGCTACAGTCTCTGTCCTTGTAGACTCGACGTGCTTTTGTATAAATTCGTTAACAAAACACACTATAATATCGCGTGAACAAGTTACGATATTCCACAGAATCGATGCGAAGGTTGCGCCTGGCTTACGTCATGTATGCCGTCCGCGCGCCCTTGTGGACGTCGCCTTACGCGCCGATGTTGACTGTTAAATAAGGATGTTTTAGCATTGGATAAATTTTGTTCTTTTATTTTTATATAATCACGCTGTGTCCCTTACGTGGTAGGTAGTGTGCACCGACTCCTATATTTCTCATCGTAACTGTATTCTATCTTTCCCCATCTGCCAGTAAATGACTTACTTGGATATAAATATACACTCTTGTAAGCATATAAAAATGTATCAGTAATTTTATCACAAGTTGCCGGTGGTTATGAGCTTTCGCGAGCCCTTCTGCCCTTCGAAGGGTATGTCGAACGATCGTCGAGTACGGACCCTATTAGATGCATAAAAAGGGTTGCAACTAGCCAACGGGGGACTGATTTGTTGCTTGGGGTAAACCCGTTGGAGCTAATATTGTGCGGAAGAATTTTATTTTCATTTCGTTTTCAACAATTGTTTCAGATCAACCTAGATTTTCATAATAAGATTGATATTTTCTTAAAAACAAATTTCCCCGGCGGGAAACTAATTTTAATCGAACCAAAATTAGTTTTAAAAAGATGCTTAAGATCAAATACATTGCAAAAGTTATTTTAATCTAAAAATGTGAATTACACAATGTTGATCCATTTTGAAAAGTAGGTTAAACGTATTACTTAAGGAATTTACAAAAATATTACTCTCACTTTCAATACCTATAAATAATTGTTAATTCCTCTTAGGAAATAAATTATAGGTAAAAATCTGATAAATATTATAAGCGTTAACATAAAAATTAAAACGTAGTTTGTTACAATATTATTTCCTGAACACAACATTTTCAAGATTAAAGGTTTTTTTTATGCTATGGCTTTTGCGTGACTCTTAGTATTTGAGCGAGTCACGTAAGAATTGTAAGGGCCATGTTGTAATAATAATCTCATGTAACTAACACTTACCTGGGCTACAATTCCTTTTATTGCAACTTTTCAGTCACGCTATTGAAGTACTTTTCATAAGCCTGCAATGCTTAGGTACCTCTATATTTATCGTTTGATTTCTTAGAACGGTAAATATAAGATAAACGATTGTGACATGTAAACAATCGACAAATAGAGTAGGCACTATGAAATATTGATGTTGAATGTTGATGACTCTCGCATTCAACACTACTCGGTTGAGTTATTTCGTCAGTAGACTAGACCGTAGTACACTAGACCGATCTTTCTTAAAAATATTGTCAGGTGTAGAATACGGTTGTGTTATAATTAATAGTTGTTTGCTATTTTAATCACTAGAACATTTGAATAACTGTCATTCCATTTGAAGAATTAATAATAACTTTGTTTTGCTTTACAAGTGAATATTTTGTGCCGTTCGTACACGTCGCGATTGTAAAGTCATTCATCTAAGCGAAAGAGTTTTATTTTAATTTTTTTATTTTATTTACAAAATTTTGTAATTTGACCTGACATATTTTTTTTTCCATTAACCACCAGGTATATAGAAATTGTATTTTATGTATTTTCTTCATTACAGGTAAACGGCAAAATGAACAGCAATCAGCGAAATCTTCGAGGTCGCCGTCGCCGGAGCCGACGGGGCCCGCGCCTGCCGCCAGTGGGGGATCATTTCGCCCATTGCTGCGCACCCCGCCG
>DWDW01000474.1:0-14761 GCA_018245635.1 Mimoniades versicolor eupheme | reverse complement strand
GTTTCTAAACTCAACTCTACTCTGACGATCGTGCTCTATATGATGTTAAAGATTATTCATTTAAAGATTCAATGTTCAATTCACATTCTCGAATAATTCCAGGTTATTCGAAACGGGAAAAATAGATTCAGTATATGATTAGTGTTTTCGAACTACGAGTATCCTTGAACCAATGCCCTATTTAGGATGATATTCTGAATCAAATATGAATTACTGATTTGTATTTCATCGCCATTTTTGGTGGCAATATTTAAACATTTGTCCCAAATCTTGCAGATACCTATCCACCGGTAAAGCACGTACAAGAATACCTACACAAGCGAGCCCACATTACGCAGGTCTCGCGCTGAACGATGTATAAAATGTTTATATGCCTTTACATATAACTATGGTTATGCTAATTGTACGTTAGTCTGTAGTGGTAGCGCACATAGTGATCAACGGCGCGGTCTCGCGGTAATGGAGTGACAGCGGGCGCGTGGCGGGCGCGCGGCCGCCGGCGGGCGGCGGCGGGCGGCGGCGCTGCGCGTGCGCACACTCCCACCGATTATGGCCATCACGTGAGAATGTTGGGAAGTTCTGCTGCCGCGAATAAAAAAAGCTTTCGTACGCCTGTAGTTATATTTGGTTTCAAATATATTAAAGTACACTTTAAGAACTTGTACCGATGTGTAATAGTAATTCGTCTATGAATAATTTTTGGATCCTGAAGAGTAATAACAGAAAAACTAACAAGGAATTATAAAAAAATATTTCATTACAATACCTACATTAAATGATCAATCAACGAAATAATATGGATTTTTTTATATTAAAAGAACATTGCAATACCTGATCTGTATACAAAAAAAAAAATTTAACCCATTCGATCTGAAACGAAATATGAAATAATTTCCAAAAGTCATAGGGAAGGAAATTGTCATGCCAATAAACTTCAAGTGCAACTGCGATTGCGGGTCTCGCGACCACAAAATGCCTCTATAGCACAGCGCAAAGCACGCCGAACGAAAAGTAATATCTAAGTGTCAAGTGCAGACGATAATCGCGGTGTAAAAAATCGCCGCCAGAGCTCGACGCCGGCACTATTTCCACCCTTGCCGGTATCTCGGCGTTTATCAGCCGATAGTATCTGAGTGAGACATCGCTGGCGACGTTTGAAATATGATCGGCGAGGTCCCCGGGGCGCGGGAGGCCACGTGCGTCGCATATTCAAATCAGAATCGCACGCGACGGGACCCCGTGTTGGCTAAATATACCCGCCGCGCCGCCCGGCCCACCCACTTACCGACCCTCGGCCCTATGTAATCGAATTTGAAAATTATTCTAAAACACTGAATAATGTATTTCGGAGGGCACCCGAGCCGAAGCCGGAGGCGGCGCGCGGCCCGTGCTGATTTTTAAAATAAATTAAACTTAATCAAGTGGGTTCGCGCACCTAAACGGATTAACTTGGCTCTGATTTGACTTTGGCACTGTTTGCTCGGTACATGGGGGGTGATGGCTTAAAGGTTATTTGAAACAGCACCGGATGACGTCATCGGATATAGACGTAAGTAAACGTAATGATGTTTGATATTATATCATTGCTTTACCCCATCTATGAGTGCTCGGATACCACTAAGTCCTTAAATGTTATTCGAATTCCTTATAAAATAGAACGATATTATATATTCAATAGGCATAAACAATAATTACAAAAAAGTAAAGAAAAACGTTGAAAAAAACGTTACATCATGCGTATAATCCCCGAAGAGGTAGGCAGAGGAATGTAGAACACTCTAACGGTTCACCAGATGCGTTTACGTCCCATTATGGAATAGGTGGCGAGCCTATTGTCATACACCGGACACATATTCAGACTCCAAGCCACTACTAGTAAATCTAGATTAGAACATTTACTAGTGCCCGACCCGGGGGAATCGAACCCAGGACCTCCCGTTCGACAGTCATACTTGCAACCAACACGACCAACGAGGCAGAAAAACATTCAAATTATTTCAAACGATTATGAAGAATAAATAAAATGTTCCAAGGCTGTACATATTCTTTATTATAAGGTAAATAAGGAACTTGAAAAATAAAAATATTGTACAACTAAAAATAAAAACAACTTTATACAACCTCATACTGATAACAATAATTCACAAATAAACACTATAATTCATAAATTGCATCAAATTCCTGCTTCAATTGTTATTCAACGCAGTTGCCGGGCATCGTCGTTACGGATAGGTCAATGACATCAATTGACGTTCCCATTCCAATTTCTATTAGCTAAATTTGCCTATTATTTCAAACATATCAACCTCGTTAACTGTAAATTCGTTCCTACCCAGCAAACAGGTTAATAAAATTTATGAATCGCAAAAATTGTTCAAATTCTAATTTGAAAATTAAATATTGAATAAGACAATATTAGTTCATTCGCTACATTAAGTTTTATTACGGCATGAATACATTGGCCTCGGTGCGATTCGGCACGCAGGGCTGCGGCCCCGCCATTAGCACCCGATATGAAATTAAAATTAAAATATATAAAAAACTCCACGAGTACTCTCGACAGACCGCTAAGGGGCAGCCCTAAAGATTTAACTACACAGAAACTCTAGAGTAGTCATCAAATGTAAAAAGTATGTACAATAATATACTAAAATAACATCTTTGGATTTCCAAGCAAGCTTACTAATACCTACATTCACGGCATGGCATTGAAGCAAAAAAAAATAAACAATTATAAAATTTTAACTTCATTTAATAATGTAAGTACTTATCTAATTAACTAACCGAAAAAGTTTAACCAACCAGTATATACTTTATGTTTAATACTGTACAGTGAGGTACTGTGTAGCTAAAATATCTACCTACCTACATCTATAAAACAAACGCTATTATTAGGTTTGTATGATATCGATATATTTTTCTAACCAAATCAAAATAACTTTTTGCAATATCAACATCAACTCCACAGCTCTCGTTATAAAACTATCATGTAGCGGCGTGCTGTAGGGGTGCTACTCGATGATTTGGTTTTTCGATTCGTTACGCCGTCAAACTACCCTCGAGTGCGTACCCTCGAATATGTTCCCTCGCCTTGAATATTATTTATACGTTTGTTAAGTGGAGTTGCGAGAGGATTATGGCCTCGGGAGCTCAGCACTTCAACAAACATCAGTTATGATTTCTAATATCGATCGCGGATTTTAAACTCTTATGCTCGGTGAAGCGCGCGCTCATTTCAGTATCTTCCAATTTCGTTGACTTTGTATGTAAAATGTACACACATACGCTCATTTTACACATGGTTATTGATATCAAAATTACTTTCAAACATTATGTTCTGTAACAACTTTTCTAACACTGCGTTTTTTCTAAGACTATGCTTTGTAACAACTTATAAATTCAAACGAAAGAATACGAATGCGAAGAAAAAGAGAATGAGATTCAAATTCAAAATCTTCTTAGACTACATATTTTTTTGCAGCAATATTTTTGAGACTATACTTTCCAACATTATCTTTTACAGCAACTTATCTGTTCTAAATATTAAAAGACAACATGTCACCCAGCATTAAGGTGCAGTAAGTATGCAAAGCAAACATATTTCTTTTCGAGACTAACTCGAGCAAGCCGGCGGACTATAGCGGCGTGTTTGTCTTTATATTTTGAGCACGGATATATTTATACTACACAAAGAAAATGCACATATATTATGAGTAGACTCGGCTTAAATATTCCAAACGATGGAATAATATATGGAATAACGATTGAAATAAGAAAATCTTAAGTTACAACCAATGTGTCTACATTACAACAACAATTACGAACATTATTATATTTCTTTACAAGACGTTACTTATAAGCTTACTGATATAACTTTATGTCATGTTGCATCTGTTGAGACATTGCATTGTGTGCTGAGCAAACATATTGCTTTTTCGGCTGGCACGAGCAAACATGCGTCAAAAACCCCTTAAAGCCATGATGCACCTGTGAACAAAGACCTAGAAATTTTGTGTAATTTGTATTTATATACATATGTACATATACGCCACGTATTACTAGTGCGTACACTATTTCCCAATGTGTGGATTGGTAAGGAAACGTTATGATTACAAAAGGTTGATGATCTTTTACTTCGCGAGATAATTTCCTTCAAAATGTTATGTCAAAATAATTTTCAACTAACATCATGCTTTGTTGATCAAGAAAAATATGCCATAGTAAACACTGCCTTTATATACAAAACTATAAAACACTCCTCTGCCTACCTCTCCGGAGATTACAGGCGTGATGTTACATATATAAATATATCATGACATTCAGTACATACACAAACAACTCTATGCACACCAAGAAATGTTAATAAAATCCTCATGCACAGGAACAACATTTTATGTAAATGCGATCTGTTCATCGCTGGGAAGATTAAGGTGGCATTTTTAAACATCGTCATGTTCACCACGGTCGTTTAATATTTGAGGGCAACATGTGAAGGTACAGCGGTTGGTCCGGCGTGGTGCAGTCAGGTATGCAAAGCAAACACATTACTGTGGAGACTGGCGCGAGCAAACAGGCGGCAGCAGCCGTGTTTACCGCTGCGTCGCTACCCTCATATATTAAACATGGCCCGCTCAACCTTAGCCCGCGTTGCCTTGCGACGGCTGTGTCGCGATAGGTACACAAAAAATATTGCTAAACACGGCTTTATTTTACCGGGAGATTTTCAATTATTTTCTCGTTGACTGAAACATTTGCTATGAATTATTTTAAATACCTACCTATATGTGTGAAGAGAATTGTGCTCAATTTTGAATTACTTTAAGTTTTGATGAGTGCTAAATACTGATTAATAACAATACCCTGTATGGCGCGTTTTATTCCATGTTGATCTAATGCACGGAGTACATCAGTTTGTTCTGGCACGGACCAAGGGATATATTTAGACATCTTTTAGGGGTCTGGTTACAAATGCATTTTATTTTAAACTTATAACCAGGCATTGGTTATGAGTGCCTTTCGTTATGTCAAGTTGATTGCCTCGTTGGTCGGGTTGGTTGCAAGTGCGACTAGCGATCGGGATGTCCTGCGTCCGAAAGCCCAGATCGGGCATTACTGAATTTTTCTTACTTAGATTTTCTTGTAGTGGCTCTGAGTCTGGAAATGTTAGAATATTAGATTTATGTTAAAACAAAGTAATAAGAAATAGATCAGGTAAATTCGTTCGTATTTGACCTTGTATACATTGTATAAAGCTATAGCGCAAATGTGCCAGTAGTAACTGTAGCTGAAAACTCATCCCGAAAAAAAAATATTTTTCATTATACAAACAGAGTAATGAATCCGTTTTTCAGCAATTTTACATCGGCATAAAAATAAGGTCGCGGCAGTTAACACGTTTATCGGGCGCTCATTAAAGCGGAGGGCGATCTTGCTTCGGAGTCGTTAAGCGCGCAATAGTTCGCGAGATCCTCGTAAAAAATATCTCGCAACCGACTTTACGAGCGCCCTTTGTGAATGCATCATTAAATTTCCATCTAAATTTAAATTACGAACGGCACGATCCGACGCGCTCGCTCTCACGTGTTTCTGTTTTCCTAGTTGGTGGAAATGTTATAATTGCTGCACAGTGGAAGGCAGCGGAGTCGAGAATTTGAAAAAAGATGACGTCAGTCGGAATTATCTTCAGCGCAGCGCAATTGAAACGGCTTTGCGACGGGCTTAGTGAAAAAGTTGGCGTTCGTTTTAATAACTCCCAGCTCCGGCGCCTCGTCAGAATGCCGTTGTCACTTCGCGGATTAAGCTCCGACACGGTTGAGTTGGGATTTGAGAGTTATTTTAATTTGCGTTTTTCGTATAATTCGGGAAATGCATCTCTAGTTTCAACAAAAAAACAACTTTTAATGGAGTAAAACTCATTATCTGTTAAGTTTTGTTTACAGTGACCCGTGTCAAGCACTCGAAACACAAGAACTCCGCGGATAACGAACGCAGTGTTTATATAAGGCATGTTCCACGTTATTAAAATCCAAGTCGAAATATGGTACTGTATTGAATAAATTGCGTCAACGACGTATTATCATATTGGATTTAATTGATTTAATTTGCTCCAAGTGTCTTATTAGATGAGGATCAAAACGTGAAAGTGAATAAGGAAAAACAATAATGAAAACCGTACACAAACAGGGTCATTCGATTAAGCGGAATGATTTGCGGATCACTTTAAAAAAAAAATATGTTCAAACGCTGCCATTTTCGAGTTCCCTTCCGACTTCTGGCGTTGGAATGGCGAATAAAATCGAGGAAGAATAAATTGTGCGACTGGATAAAGCAATATTTGTTCATCTACCCCCGCATTACGGCAACGGCGGCCATTAGCGTGATGCAAATAACGTCTTGTCATTTTTATTTCTTTATTTTTCCCGGGATTCGCGCCACTCGGCCCCCTCCCACGGATGCTCGGCCGATATGGAAATAAGATTCGCTAAGTAGCGTTCACGCTTTACGTTTAGACTATATATTAATGTATTTACGAACGGATGTTAACGAGGATGAAATACATAATATACGAGGATACATTAGATACTCATGTATATTTCATTAATTAATGTGTAATAAGACATTAACTAATGAAATAGACTGCCTCGTTAGTCGTGTTGGTTGCAAGTGCGACTGCCGAACGGGAGGTCCTGAGTTCGATTACCGGGTCGGGCACTACTAAATATTCTAATGTAGATTTTCTCATTCTGAGAGGATTCCAGCGCCCACAGGAAAGTTCCAGGACGAAAACGGGCCTGGTGATCATGATGAAACATGTTTTCTCGCAAATAACACTAAGCTATACATATCCCGTTAAAGAGTAATGTCTTATCAAAAAAAAGTAACATCACGCATGTAATCCCCGAAGAAGTAGGCAGAGGAATGTAGAACACTCCCACGTATCACCAGTTACTTTTAAGTCCCACGATGGAATAAGTGGTGAGTCTATTGCCATACATCGGCACGTATCCAGACTCCGAGCCACTACTAGAAAATCTAATTTAGAAAAATTAAACACTGTCCAACCCGATATTGGAACCCAGGACCAACACGACTAACGAGGTAGTCGATCATACAATACCTGTCCATCTATAATACAAGAAATACTTAGGGAGTCCCTTGTACGAGGCTGAATGAGATAACCGAAAATAGAACGAGATGGCACTCATTGTGAGAGGCTCATGGCCGGCACTACTGGTCTGTGATAAACTGATGATAATGATAAATATCCTTTGAAAATAATTATTAATTACTTAATAAATATTTTTGTTAAGTAGTCTTGTTAGTAGGTAATTTCGTTTTAAATCTGTCACATCGCGCAATATTGAATGGGCGCAACGGCGGGAGGCGTGGGCCGCGTCGTAACTCGCGCACAACGAGATGCGTGCGCGCTGCTAACTACGGACGCCGTTTGTTATACAGGTCGCTTGCTTTTTGACTAATGCTAATTACAAACAAATATAATCAACAATTATTACCTATCATGAACGAATAGTTTAGATACTGGCTAATGAGGGAGCCAAGTCTCTGAGACTGCTTTAATTGTTAGAGCGTGACAAATATAGAAGAAACACGTTGGATGTTTAAGAATAGAAATATTTGACACTCGATGATGAGATAAAATAATAATACATAACGTGGTCTACCTCTTCGGGGATTACAGGCGTGATGTTATGTTAATAACATATAAATGTTAACAAGTTTTAATTATGGTTAATTAAAAAAAAATTCTATAAACATAAGACGAACAAATTACATATAGAAATTAAAATACGCATGCCAGTATTGTCAAATGTCGCTCTGCTAACAAGTGAGCGTCATATATGATTAATTAATGAAACTATTCAACGCTCCAACAAAAGGATTTCCCTATTAAACAACACCCTGTACAACATCGGACGTTGCAAATTCAAATCATAACTATATCCACGCGGGATAGGTAGTCGCGCGCCGGATCACTCTTTATGGCCTATAAATGTGTAATTCACGCCACCTTAATCCAGCCCTGTGCGAATAAATCTGGATTAGCCGGCCCTGCAACGACTGTGCGCGATATCTCCTGATTATGCCGTTAACAATTGTAATTGAAAAATAAAACGTCCCCGAGTGCGACTCTGGTCGCCTTTGTAAGCTTAAGATCGCGAGCTACAGCTTAGGAGCACACTAGGATTATATATAAACGTGAACTTAATTACTTCATTCAGATCGTAATTAAGCAATAAAAACTTTATTTGTTTATTATTTATAGAAAGTTACGTACGCTTTATCAGCTCAAGCGTGGGTGAGCTCTAGTGATAAAATATCCCGAGCATATCGACGCTGCATAGGGCACATTTAGCCAAGAAGCCTTTGAATGCATTACAAAAATCCATGGTGGCTTTACATTTGTAGGCCCATTAATTTGCAGTCAAGTAAAGTGGTGAAGTATTGGCCAGCAGTAATGCATTTACAGGAGATACACGTCCCAGCGAATACATACATATGTACATACTCGTACATACTCGTAGAACTGTACGTAAGTCAGACAGCGTAATACACGAAACAATTAAGTTTACTGTCGATAACCGAGCTGGAGTCTGTAACTGAATGTTCTTTTATCTAAAAATCACTTAACATAACACCACACCTATATTTCCCTGTAAGGGTACACAAAAGAGTAGTATTACTCCTTTTTCACCAGTTATTTTATACGTGCTATAGAATATATACCTAGACATATATATAACGCCATAGGACATATGTGAAGGAAAACATCGTGAGGAAACCTGCACATCTTAGAGTTCATAAAAACATATATTATATATCGTTCTCTAAGACGAGTGAAGTCTGCCAACCCGCACTTGGCCAGCGTGGCAGACTATGGCCTTAACCCTCCCATTCTGAGAGGAGACTCATGTTCCAGCAGTGGAACGTTAAAAGGGTCGAAAAAAAAGAATGGATATAAGGTGACCAGACTCCGTCAATCGTAATACTAAGTTAGAAGGTCCCGGACATCGAATCCACGACGTTTTGATCAAAAATCGCGCTTGTGATCACTAAACCAACGAGACATTCAACATAAACGTAAAAAACACATATTAACGCAAATGCATTGAATCCGCATCTTCTCATGTTTAAAACAAATGTCCACAGTCCTTCATTATAACAGCCACAATTACGACATTTAAATACGCGCTTCAAAACAACATCGAGCAATAACCAAAACGAAACACACACAACATGTGTTATATAGCTGTAACATTCCAAAAGCGGTGTTACACATCGCTCTACAAGCGGTATTTCACTAACATTTTCAACACGTGTAATGGTGTGGCATTAAACAAATTCCCCGCAGTATTCGTGACCGGTTGCCACGAACCATATCTCATTCAACACGCACAAGAGATTTCGTGGCGTGTTCGGGCGCAAACATTCTCAAATAAACGTTACCGTATATTTGTTGTTACCACCGTGTATTATTACTAAATAAGCTATTGTAACATTTGTAACATAGTAATATTACTGTACTGTAATCATTACTGTTATCTAACGCGGGACGATATCATATTTCTCTCTACCTTGATTCTGTGCAGTTTCATAAATCAATATAATAATTACCTAACCCTTATCGTTCCACGGTCACGAGTCTTCTCGCAGAATGAGAATAGTGACGGCCCTAATCTGCCACAGTGAGCAAGTGCAGTTTAACAAACATAACATTCCTTAGAAAATATTATGTAGAACTACAATTACAAGTTTACTCGAGACTTTTTCCATCAGTGCCGACCAAAATATCCCCTAAATATGACATGTAATAATAGCGTCAACAGCTTACGGAAAGGTAGATGTAAAATAAAATAAAATTAAGCTTATTTAAGGCAAAGAGTATGAGCAAGCATTTTTGTGTAAAATAATCGCAAATAGAAGTGCTACAGTCTTAAGTAGCACCTATAACCACATCTGCAACCAAAGCTGAAGAGTACTATACAAATAGGAGAACTGTGTACCTAGCCACGAGCACAGCCGACATTAGTATAATATGTCCCATACGAAAATTAGTGACACTTGCCTTGTTACTTCTGAGGACTGAGATGTTCGAAACTAATATACCGGAGTAAAAAAAACGTAAACGTAATAAAATCGTCGTAAAATCGCATATATGTCATATGTCGCAAGGTTTCTCCAACGAATTGCGCACATGCATACGCGATTCTTTACTAAAAATTCTAATTTAAGCCGTGCAAAACATTCTGTTATAACGTGTGACAGAATAACAGAATAATAAATGTATTACATTCAATAATTAAGTTGCAATACATTTCATTACAAGTATTCTATAATATCATATTCATTCTGAACAATGATAATTTTACAAATTTTCTATTGTGGAAACAAATGCAGTACGTACCTACAACAGAGTAGATCCCATGGCGAGAGGTAGAAAAAGATACGATCGTTAAGGGCGTTTGTTATCGTGTCTTACAAATTGATAAAATCAAGTATCTTCTTAACAGGGGTTCGCCGACCGAACCCGCGTTCAGCGGGTTTCCTTTAACTGGTATCATCCCATCACAATTTAACCCAAATGACAAAACCCATTTTTACAAGAATAAAATTATATTTGTATCTATACACACATTTATATATTGAAGTTATATAAAAAAATGGATTATTTATAACTCATATCTATGTACTATAACTATTTAGAACTAAATAAAAACTTAAAAAACAAAGAATATTTCATTACTATCTTTTACTCCCCTGTAGACAAATCCAACAAAATAGGCAATCTCAAAATAACTAACCGCCAAGACCGAGTACTCAGGCGACGACGGACCGTGCCCTGCTCGATACCCTGCTGTTTCACACAGCCATTAGCTAAAGTCGCATCCGCCGCTATTTGTACTTCGTTTGTTCAACTGTCTTGAGCCGACCGTAGGCACAAACTTCCCGGTATTATGGCAAATTTATGTCAGGTATTAATAATTTACGTTAGTTGCCGCTTCGCAAGTTTGTTCCCAGTTCCGCCTCAGTTCGAGTTGCTGGGAGAGTTGGAGACGTGCCGGCGACGGTTTCTTCGCGCGTATTAAATATTTATTCGAGTCTCAAGAGTGAGCCGATGTCAGCTTCTCAATGTTACTTCTCTTGTTCAATTTAAAGGTACAGTGTTACGTTTGATTAAATGAAAATTTGACTGCAGCGGAATTTTCATGTCGACATTCTACTTGTGATAATTTATTTCAAATCATTACTAACTACTATTATAAATAGTTATTGTTGGAATCAGATGTTAGTGAACTTGTTTATCGGGTTTTAAAACCGACTTTGAAGACATACATAATTATTTTTTTTAGGAACATTAACAACCCTCTAACAGTTGTAATTGCAGAATTACTTACAACCTTTTAGAACTTTACAAACTTTTAAACAAAGTCGATAAAATATTATATGCTGAGTTCAATAACCTCACAAGACCATGCTAGCAAAATGAACCTTATTAACACGCCTGCCCTTCTCCTATAATTGCTTATTAACAACGTATTTTTTTTAAATATTTACCAACATATAATTTAATATTGTTATAACACTTCCAAAATAAATTGAATTGACAACTTTAATAAACATACGCTGAAGCGTTATAAATCGTACAATGTTCTATACATAAAGTTATATCTTTAAAGGGTCTTACGCAAGGTAGCGAACAAGGGATGAATCTCGCTTCAGAGCACAGGGGGTTATTAGCTAAATAAATTTGCTCACCCAATATGCTCGGTAACTCGATTTAATGGCGATGGAATTGATTCATTCAATTATAAGGAATTTTTAGTGCCCCAACGAGCAGGGCTACTCGTAACTTTGTTTTAGGGGTGTACCCTCGTACCGGGGGATAGTTTTCTCACGAGCTCGCATCCATTATTAATTTATACTCTTTGTTTATTGTTTGTTGGTTTTGATTTTTACGTCGCGTATTTTTTCTAAACGTACATCTCAATCAGGTATGAAAATATTGCTTTTTGTGCTGTGGAAAAAAGGATGGACGAAGTGAGTTTTTAATGTTTATCGTCTGATATTTTTTTTTAATTATCAATTATTGTTCTCGCAAAAACAATAAACTCAACATTATGAGTTTATTGAAAGTTATAATCATGTATTATTCATTATTTTTGTATCATCCTAAATAATAATAAAATAAGAAAATTAAATTCAGTTGTAGTAGTTCATACTCCAGTAAAATGCAACGCATTAAATTATACACATGTTAGAACTCACTGACGTTGATATGCCAGATTTTTCTAAATCTGGTATATCAACGTTAACCGTCAGGTCCATGCATGCATACTGTATGTAAAAAGAAACGTAAGATAAAACATTCAACTATATTATATGATACAGTCCTTTGCATGTATGTAGTACCTATGTATACTACTCTACGTAAAAAAATTGAATAAAAGATTCAATTACATTATGTAGAGTACCTATGCATGTGTATACTTTACATAGAGTGGTACTTCATGTAAAAATGTGGAGTAAAAGGTTCAACTATGTTATGTAAAAATTCCTATGCATGTACACTACCCTATGTAAAAAATGTAGAATATAACATTCAGCTCTATTTTTTAAAGTAAAATAGTCAACTATAACTAGAACTATAATATATATTATATACTTAGTTTATACCAATTAGATTGGACCTGGCCCGGTAACTCCCGAACGTGCGCCTCGCTGTATCAGACGTCCCAAATTTGACAGGGATTTATGTAGAGCCGTCATTGCCGCCATTAGCACACTAATGCCCATTACCGGGGGACGCCCTGTGTGGAATCTGTTCTTGTTCCAGCTAATTTATAGCAGGGCGAAACCGTCCATTAGGTACTATGCATCTCTGAAAGAACTAATATGTACCAAATGTATTCAAATATATTTAGTATTCATACATAATGGAGACTTAAAAACATTTATGGATTTTTACAAAAAAAAATTATGACTTCTACTAACACTTAAGACACTAAGTAAATTTACAAACGATGTAAATATTTGACTGCGTCATTGGTCGTGTTGGTTACGACTGCAGATCGGGAGGACCTGGGTTCAAATCGCGAGTCGCGCACTATTGGATATATCTAACTCAGAATTTCTGGTATCTAGTGGCTCGAAGTCTGGATATGTGCCCGGTGTGTGGTAATGGACTCATCACCTACGCCATTATAGAACCTAAACATACTAGATAAGCGTGGGAATGTGGAGTGCTTCACTCTCCTGCCTATTTCCTCTGGTACTACACGCGCGATGTTACGTTACAATATATGTAAATATACTTAAATCCAATATACATATAATATGTAAGCGAGGAAATATTTCTATCACTCAAATTTAATTAAGTCAAAATAATACAAGTTGGGCAGCAATGTAGGCGGTGTTATGAATAGCCCAGCGTGAACTTTTTGGACAAAACCAGCAATAAACTCAGGCTGATAATGATGATGGATTGTAAAGTAAATATATAATACAAAATAAACAGTGCCGTTAGTTGTGTTGGTTTCAAGCACGACCGCCGATCGGGATTTTTCTAATTTTGTTCTATGTAGGTAGTTGTAATTCAGTCTTGAAAATAGGCCGGTGTGTGGCAATAGGCTCACCACCTATATCATAGTGGAACTTAAACCTGTTTGGTGAAACGTGGGAGTGCACTACACTCCTCTGCCTACCTCTTCAGAAATTGTAGGCGTGATGTTACAAAATAAAATACGAAAGAAATATGAAAAAAAAATGGTGGAATTAATACCAGATCAACCCAAAACATGCTGAAAGGATCCCAGGTGGCACCGGTTCATTGTTATAGTCACATCATTGAAAAACTTACATGAACACACCTGAGACACTATGGCTATCAACACGCATGTCACAATCTAGATAGGGATTTATGCAGAAACGTCGCTGTCGCTATTAGTGTGCGCTTATACCCATTACCGGGCGCTCCGCAGCTGTCGCTTGTTAGAACTGATTTGTAGTCAGAACGAGGAAGACGTATTTACCTAGCAGTTTCAACGGGTAACATTTCTTATAATGTTCCAACTGAAATGAGTTTTTGCCAGTAACTATTGATGAAAAAGATATAAGAATGGCACGGCTAAATACACTGGCCGGGTGTGCGCAACAGCGTAGGCGGTTTGAGACGCTGCGCTTTGCGATCTCACACCCGCAAGCCCAGTGTGGGGATTAAGGGCTTAACCCCAGAGGACAAGCCTATGTCCACCAGTGGACTGCAATAGATGATGATGATGATGAAATATATTAGAGACTGTCATGAAACTGAAACTAAACTTATACCCAGTTGTTATCGCTGACGATTAAACTTATACTTAGGTGTATAAGTTGTTACTAACGAGACCGATTATTTAGCCGACATCAAGAGGCGTTTCGATAGTGGTAGCCTAGTGGTTTGAAATTCGAGCTCTCACTCCGAGAGACCGGGTTCAAATCCTAGCACGCACCTCTTTATAAATGTGCGTTTTACGTTTAAATATCACTTGCTATAACAGTGAAGGAAAACACCGTGAGGAAACCTGTACACCTTAGTTTCAAAAAAAAATTCTCTAAGGAGTGTGATGTGAGCCAACCCGCACTTGGCCAGCGTGGCAGACTATGGCCTTAACCCTCTCATTGTGAGAGGAAACTCATGTTCCAACAGGGGAACGATAAAAGGATCGGGAGAGTAAGAGGCGTTTTGTATCATTATAAGGTATAA
>DWDW01000473.1:0-14766 GCA_018245635.1 Mimoniades versicolor eupheme | reverse complement strand
GGATGTTGTTTCTGTAGGCGAAAACTTTACTGATTCCAAACTTTTGAACGGTAGTGTATGTACGTATATACTTATATGTCTATGTGTGTGTCTGTGTGTGCGTGTGTACTGGCGTCTTTATGTTTGTGTGACAGAAGCTTTAATATTATTATATCCATAGTAGCATTAATGAATTTGCAGCTATGATGTCCAATTATGTACAGATGAGATGCTTAGTTCGTTGAACTGTGTTCCCTTGAGTTTTGTTCGTCGTACCCCGTTTGGATTTCTCACGGGAATTAATTTGTTGTTATATTAAAACGCATTTTTGTTGTCGTAATTGAAAAAGATTTTTTTTCATTAGCGCGGGTAGTTATAATCTTTTTTTGTTGTTATTCTATTATTCACGTGCGCATCTCGTTATTATTTAATGTCCAATTTAATGTAATTATTAAAGAACATTAATTTATTATAATAAAGTTTTATGTACCTGTGTTTATTAGTATGTATAAGGGATTCTCTATCATTTAACCTGTATAATTAGGGTCTTATTAAGAGTTTATTTAATGCCTAACTGCAATTTATACCAGTTATTAGTAAATGAATTTTAACAAGATGAATAAAAAAGTAAATACCAAAGAATAAAAAAACAATGTTATCATACACACATGTACCGGTATAATATAAATATAGCTCACAAGGGTAGTCAGATGTATATGTAACTGCTGAAACGTGGGAGTGTATTACAGTCCTCTGTCTACCTCTTCGGGAATTATAGGTGTGACATTTCGTTACGCTCACGAGGATAAAAGTTAAACGATATTAAATTTTAACAATGGTACACGAAATTTAAATATGGAATTGTACAATTTGTGCAAAAAATTCGTGGAATTCTGGAATTCAATAGCAAAAATTACATAATGTATCGACTAGCAGGAACCTTCACACCTTTATCATACCACAATGCTGTAGTAACTTTATGAATGATCGACAGTCTTGAGTTCTTTACAGGATTGCTGTCACGTTAAATTGGATTTTGTAAAGGACATGACATTTTTTTTTTCATAATCCTCCTAGTATTGCGTTCTTGGTAGCGTTTACACTCCTTTGTTCTAGGACTTCGCTAACGCTGCTGTGACACGCGTTAACCATGTACAGTGCTTTACAGTGCTGAACAGAATCGACGTCAGTTTTAATAGGATTTAACTTTGACACGATACCGTTCCGTGTAAGCTTGTTTCCTTCACGCGAATTGTTGCTTTACTTGTTTGCTGCTTTGAGCAGCGACATGGGGATTTTCAAGTGTAGTGTTCAATAACCTCTTCAAGTCTTCAAGGAAACATCGCGAGGGAGTAACCTGCCTGCATATTTAAGAGTTCACCATAATTATTGTTAACACGTGTAGACAGCCAACCCGTACTTGACAGCGCGGCAGACTCCAGCCTCCACTCTACACATTCGCAGAGGAGACCTGTGTCCAACATGGAATAATAAGGATTAACGTTGATGCTTTCATTATTATTCCTATTTCCATTTAAATGTTTGCAATTGTTAATATCAACTACGTTATTGACTGCTACGGCCATCCTCGACGCCGTTGTCCATTACAATTGAAATCAAAACGCCGTACAGCCATTGTGCAGCTCTGGAAGCTTGTTTCGTATTGTGCCAGCGCACAACGCGGCGGAGAGATGCTAAGTATGCTACTCTTCCATTGTTATGCGGTTCGCGTATCGCTTAGTTTTAATTTCACTACGCTCTCCGTTGTAAGTTCGCGTGGTGCTTGTTAAAGTGATACTTTTTCTTGTTCATTGAACAGACTGACAAACAGACAGACAACGAATGATGAGTGATAAACGAAGTCGACATTTGTAACATCACAAGGTCTCTAACGCTTTGTTTGATGCCATTCGAAATCTGCCTATATCTATGTCGTAGTAATCTGTCTTTGTAGGCATTAAACTTGAATGTTTAATTACCTGTTCACGGATTTGGTCTGCTGGAGACGATTCTCTTACAGCTCGGGACTAACATCGTGTCTGATCGACTCCGAATGGAATGGATGCTAACCAATACTAACTGTAATCATATTAACATGCATGACCTAGATTGAGTGTTACTAAGGGCCCCATTCGGGGCTATTGGAGAGGCCTATGTGCAGCAGTGGACGAGAATAGGCTGGTGATGATGATGATGATCGGTCCCACTCTTAGAGTTCTATCACCGATTAACGCGTTAAACATAACTCATAATCTAATTAATAATTAACGTTACCTGAGCAAACTAAAAGCTCACGCCCCTCCTACGGTAGGTTAGATATCTATTACACATGTCCATAAGCGTTTTTGATTGCTACCCGATTGTTTCCTGCAGACATACGTAAAAGAAATTGACTTATCGTTTAGGGCATTAATTAAATTAATTAATTTGTTAATTTCTCGCCTGCTACAAACTTTCAACATTCGTTTAGAGTTTATTGGCGGTAAATGTTATTAAACGTTAAATTCGCACTTCGTTACAGCTTTATTATAAAGTTGTTAGTATAGTTTAAATAATTAAATTAATTATTATTAGTGTTTCTCCCATGTACGTTAAATATGTAGTTAGTTATTCTTTACCTTATACGTTTACAATCCGTCTGTCATATTGCCTGTTTGTTTTCAATTGAAATAAAAACTTGAAATGTGATATCCTTGGTCTGCCGATCCGCACTGGAACAACGTGGCATACAGCCTTAATTATTCAAACTGTAATGATGCCGGAACAATGGAACGATAAGAGGGTTGACGATGGTGAATGGTGATGAATGTCGTTTGTGTTTTGTTGCAGTCGAAAGCCCTGGGCCGGGTGCTGTTCGACCAGGTGTGCCGGCAGCTGCACCCGCTCGAAGCTGACTACTCCGGCCTCGAGTACCAGGACGCCAACAGCACAAAGGTACGCATATTCCTTAAGTCAATATTTATGTTAATTGAACTGTATCTTTAAATATCTTTTTACGGTTACAAGATATAAACGTGACTTTTTTTTGGTTATCGTATTCTTTGTACGATTTCAATTCCTACGTCAGTCAACTATGTTTTATTACGTGTGAACCTTTTGGAAGCTGATTAATTTATGAGTGCATAGGCAGAGACTTTTTATTCTTGATGCGAAGTTATTTAGTTTTTACAAACACCGTTAGCTTCATCGCCCCATCGAACGGATGGCGAACACGTGGCTCATTAACGTCGATATGAATTTGATGAAAACATATTTCGTGCCAATACTAGTGTGTATTTATATATTGTGTAATGCTCTCTATTATTGTGTGATTTCTAACTCAAGTTCTTCTTTCTATGTTATTAATTTGTCATTTCCATTCGCAGTACTGGTTGGACGTGGAAAAGCCGATGTGTCGTCAACTGGGCTTGTCCATGTTGGAGCCGACGCTTCGGTTCTGCGTGAAGTTCTACACGCCGGACCCGGCGCGGCTCGAGGAGGAGTTCACGCGGTACCTCTTCTGCCTGCAAGTGAAGAGGGACCTGGCGTACGGGTGCATCCAGTGCAACGAGAACACCGCAGCGTTGATGGCCAGTTACATCGTGCAAGGTAAGAATCGCAATGATTAAATTTATAATTTTGTGAAAGTATTTGTTTGCCCAAAGGAGAGTTATTTTTTTATATTGAAATCAAGTCGAGTAGGCAGGCTGCTACTATGAAGCAATCTATATGAATACATAAATAAATACTTTGTTAATTGATTAATTCACTATAGTATTATTAGTAATTTGCGTAAAATATAGAACAATTTTGACAGATAACGCTATTCTACATCATTTAGTACGCCTGAATAGTCCATATGGTCACGTTGTCCCTAAAGAGACAATTCTTGATCCTGAAAAAAATCCTCGTGAGAATGCAATATAACCACCATAGAAGTAATGCTACTCAACTTCATTTATTTGCGAGAATGAGACCGACTGAAGATAAAGATGGCTTCGTCTAGAACGTTAATTGGTGTGTAAAATTGTTATTAGCGTGTCGATATCGCCATGACGTAATACACACAGTTATAATGCTAATTTGAGACACACACACACATACAAAGTTAATAAACTATCAATTAATGTCCCACAAAGAAAAATATTTTTCTAATGTGCGCCAATTCTCTACACTCTTGATTCCTTATGGAGATGGTCGTATGCGCCAACTCGCGACTGGTGTACCAAAGCAGGGCAGTGCACCGCACTTGTAAGTCCCGACACGTGCTAGTCCTTGTCGAAACTGGGTCCCCGCGACGCGAGTGAACGAGACCATCTCCTAAGTAATCCTGTTAAGTCACACTCGTGTACGCTATGTCCATCTCGAGCTAATGGGAACCGGAGGCGGCGCGAGGACGGTACGGGGAAAATGTTTCTTGTGATGGTCGTGGTTGTTTTTTTTTGGTGTCTCACTTCACTGCCGTTAGTTATTGTAGTTGCAAGTTGACAATCGGAACATTTTATTCGTCGTGGAAACGTTCGAACAACGTTAGTGGCTTGACGAGTTGTTAGAAATAAGAGAAATACGAAATATAAAATGGAGAAGAACGGTTAAGGCTTTTAGTTTAAGTATACATATCTCTGTTCAGTTGCAAGTAATACCAACGATACGATAATTCCATATCGTTGGTATTACTTTACATTTGACACCTCCTGCACAGTGCGTAACATGATAAAACCTATCGAATCCACCAAAAGGTTGACATAACTTAGTGTCAAATGGTGGTACCTATTTAACAATATCGGCGGCAGTAATTATGTCACAAAAATTTACAGCCGGTGTGTGTGAGTGTACAGCGGGCGTCGTATAAAACTGTCATGAATTTCACGAAAGGGAGGAGAGATTATTAGTGAATTTTGTTATACCTAGTTCTTTCGTATCGTGACGTCATGAAAATGAAAAGCCATCGTGTTTCCAATAACTTGGACATTATTGCACAGTATTATTACTGTTGTTCTCTTGTTTCTGGCTGTTGTTCTAATGTCGTTTACTATAGTTCCAGTTTTAACAATCTTACTTGATTTATGAATTAGGTACATATTAGTTTTTATTAAACATTGTATAGTCCTAACGGTAATATCTGAACGACTCCAGTTACAAATTGTACCTACGTAAATATTTTGCGAGACCTGAGGATCGAACCAGGACCACTTGCTAAGCAGTCCTGCTGACAACAACTAGACCAACAAGGTAGTCGACCCGACCACATTTACGACCGGAAGTTACATTATATAAGAAATAACAAACGGCCTTAGAACTATCTAGAATCTTCATGTCATTATTTCGCTAATGCGTTGGAAATGCTCAGATAGCGTCGAAGATATCGTGTTGTATACTCGACAAATAAAAAGCAATTACGATGGGAAAATTGCTAATGGCATTGTGTGTCATAATAGTGAGCTAATCGTATCGTATAAATAACGCCTCTGTAGTGGGTATCCAATTTACATTTATGGCAACATTAATTTGCAATAACTTTCAGGGACGTATCAACTATGCGGTCACGATTAGTCGCTGCCTTCGCTTTAATCCTTCTCATTCTAAGAGGAGAGCCCCGTCCAAAAGTGAAAAGATAAAAACCTTGTTTAAACTGATGGTCATTGTCAAAGACAAAAGTTTCGCATACCAGCCGCTCGCGCACGTAGTGTTCGCATCTATCAACCAACCAACAATTGTCGTTCGTACCCGCGGAGAACTGCGCCGCCTCGAGGATCCCCTGGATCCCCAGCAGTCTCAGGGGTTCAACTGCCCCCGGTGAATTCACCCTCGCCCCTCCTAACACCGCCTTAGGCGATGTTAGGCGCCGTGGTCGTCATTCGCCTGTAGCCCCTACGCCAAGTCTAACCGCTTGAGCTTTCGCTGCAGCTGGCACCTGTCAGGGGACCGACCGCGTAGATGTCCGCATCTAAGCCACTTAGATTTTTTATATAGTGAAGAAGCGTTACCGTGTTGCACGCGAGTGTACGTATTAGTGGCCGCGGTTATATTCATACATATGTACATATACATATTTCTCCGTCTCGAGGAGCTTTGAGTAATCCGTGATTGAGTTAAACTCTGATTTAAGTTTGTATGTTAATTTTTAGCTCTAGTCACTAGCTTACATAATTTCAGTACACTACATTTATTACTATGGGTGCCGCTTTAACATAAATATGTATTTTATTGACTTCGTCCCTGTTCGTTTAAAATTGGAGCTAGCTACTAAAATAAACATGCGTTATTTGAGATTAGGGGATTGTGTGACAAAAGAAACGAGTATATTTTTATGCAAACGCATAAAAATATACTCGTTTCTTTTATATATAAACATATTACATAATAGACAAACATTGTTGATGTATACGGTCAATTAAACCATATAAGACGACTGTGGTGGCATCTAGACGGTTAATGTGTTTTACTTTTAAATTATATGATTTATAACATTTCTACAAACCATGTAAGTTTAATGATATTTTAAAAAACCATATCAAGTTCGTATTGCTTTATATATTTCAATATCTTTTACTTTAGCATTATTATTAATCATATTCGTGATAAGACAGATGGGTGGGAGTAATCGTATTATCATTGATATGCAAATATATATACCTATATCTTCATTTACAATGCTGCCCTTCATAACGTTACCGAGTGTTCCGCACGTTCACTTCATTGTGTAACGAGTGACTTCGTTATCGTGTACAATATGACCGCGCGTGGTACGGTGCGGCGTGCTTATGAAAGATGCAGGCACATCTCACCGGCGGCGCCTCGTGGGGTTGCGCGTGACGATGTCATTACCGATTCATAGCGGGGCAAGGCCAGGGGCTGGCGTTAGGACGGGGCCGGGGTTGGGGGGGGGGGTGGTGTACGTCTGCGTCCGCGTGTTACGGGCGCGCGGACGGACGCACGCGGCGCGTCCCGTGGAAAGCCCAACCGCTGTACATAACGAAACGTTAGTCACGTTGTGTTATTCTTTGGTTTATTTCCTGAACTATGAAATATACATGTAATAAATAAATATTTTCATACATCTCATAACATGGCCGTCGGATTCCCAATTTGGCTTCAGAAAAGTCTGGAGTATCATGGTAACCAGACAGTTTTTATAGAATTCAATTTACTATATGGATGGACTATTGCTTGGTATATTGGTTAGTGGATCGGATTGGCTAATTCATAGTTGTCACTTCGATTCGCGCTCAAATCAAATATTACAGCCATGAGCGGAAGTATTTACTACGTTAAACTAAGTGTAAATGTATCTATATGTGTACGTATTGACTCGTTGGTGTAGTGGTTGCAAGTTGCCTAGAGGTCCTGGGTTCTATTCCCGGGTCAGACAAAATTTTATTGGCTATTTCTAACATGACAGCAGCGCTGAGTCTGGATTTGTGTCCCGTGTATTTCAATAGGCTAGCCAAGACTGAAAACTCTCAAAAAACCCAGACTCATTAATATTCTGTGTTGTATTGTGAATTCTTTATTGTACTCAGTGTCGACGAGCCTAATAAATAAATACACGCAATGTTGCAGCGGAGTGCGGCGACTTCGTGCCGGAGGACTACCCGGACCACACGTACCTCAGCGGGTACAAGTTCTTCCCCGGACAGGACGCCGACTCCGAGCGGCGCATCATGGAAAATCATAAGAAACACATGTCAGTATACAATCTCATTCGCCTAAGTATTCCGCTACGTCAGTAGGTACTAGCTTGACAAAGTATTCCAATTACGTTAGTACGTTGGTTACTAGTTACAGTGCGTTGGAACTAATTTGTCGATAAATTATTCGACTGCAGTACCTACTGATATACAATTCGGTTAAGAACATTTAATGATTTCGACGAGGACGATAAAGTATGTAGAGTTAGGGCGAGGATTGCTCCGTGTCGTCTAAAGTTCCGTTTGGACCATTATAATGTTAAAATTACGATGTATACATAAATCCGTTTCATACATATGCAAAGAAAATTTTCTTTCAATTATATTTTCTATACATATCTAGCGTTACGTGTGTATGCAGAGATGAGTTTGTTGTTGGCACTGCGCGTATGTGATGAGCCTCCATCGAGATGTCGCTCGGAAATGAATAACAAATTAAAAATATTACTGCGGAAAAAAGTTTATTCAAGGCGCTTTTAATATTTTGTATATTTTTTTTAAATTGGATAATTTCCTTGAAATGAACTTTGTTTCAAGTGAAGATAAATTAATATTCTCAATAAATGTTTCCCAATATTATTCCTTAGACTGTCGTTTACATAAATACACCAATTTAGATCTCATTATAAACGGCTGAGATTCTACAATAGGCAAAATGGTGGATTTGTTTGTAAATAAGACGTCAATTTCATCCACTGCAAGAGTGTATCTGCTATCCGTTCCAAAAGTAAATTCTATCGGCACATTTTAAGATTATGCAGCGTTATGTAGTCTTTTTTTTTGTATGAACCAACTCGTAAGAGAATTATTTTTATTCAGAGGCCAAAGTCCCGCCGAGGCGGATATGAACTTATTAGAAACTGCGCGGAGATGCGAGCTGTATGGTGAGTCGAATTTAATATTATACATATCAAGAGGTTTATATTATATGTCGGTATAAATATATGTTTGTTAAGAAATAAAAAAACAAATTAATATATTTGGATAAAAATAAATGTTTTTTCTAAATCTTAAATAATTCTTAATCTTATTTTAAAAATGTTTGACGTTACTATTTTTCGCTCTCTGTTTTTAATCAAGTATTATTGGAAGCTTCTAGAAGATTGCATTGTTAGATTTTCACCTTCAAAGTCAATTTAATTTAAAACCGTTTAATAAAATCTCCGTCAGTTTGAATGAACAATTTGTATATGCCACGTGTGATGACATATACATATACACACACCACACACGAACGAATAAACAAACACATGCATACATAAATACATTCATACATACATACATACATACTTACACACATATATATTAAAGAGCATCAAAATCATACATCTCGCTCGCAGAACGTCGAACAATCCGTTCACTGTTAACATTTCTCGTCATTCATCCAATCCAGGTGTCAAGATGCATCCGGCCAAGGACCACGAGAACGTGCCGCTGAACTTGGCGGTGGCGCACATGGGCATCGTGGTGTTCCAGCAGTTCACCAAGATCAACACCTTCAGCTGGGCCAAGATCCGCAAGATATCCTTCAAGAGGAAGAGGTTCCTCATCAAGCTGCACCCCGAGGGCTATGTAAGTTGCTCGTAAATTCATATGAGATATGTTGAAAATATTTCAAATCAGGTGTTGCGACACTATCGTAAATGATACACACCAATGAAATTTATTATTACGGTTTTCGTATTAGTCTTTTGGTATTTTCTGTCATCATAACAGTTGCCCATAGCCATGCAATTTTTTTTCCTCATAACTTTAATCATATTACCATCGTATAGACTATGTTATAATATTAATATTGCTGTATTTATGACAATAGGTCTCTAGTGAGCGTATGGATATATTCAATTTCCCTCCGTCAGGGCTACTTCCGCGACGTGGTGGAGTTCTTCTTCGAAGGGCGCAACGAGTGCAAGAACTTTTGGAAAAAGTGTGTGGAGAACCACGGCTTCTTCCGCTGCACCAGCGTGCCGCGGCTGCCGCGACACAAGACCAGGGTCATGTCCCGGGGCTCCTCGTTTAGGTAATTAACAACCACGTCACACTGAATACCATCACACCGGCATCTTCAAGCGGTAGACACAGAACGACGACTGCAAAATATCTCTATTACAGAGCCTCGACGTGACAATTTCTACGTTCATAGGCACTGCACACACGCGCACCGGTCTCTCGCAAACGTATAATTGTCGCGTAAGGACGCTTGGAAGTCGTGACGAAGTTTATCTGAAGCACAAGTAACCCAGCGTTCTGTTTATCGGCAGGTACAGCGGCAAAACGCAGAAGCAGATCGTGGAGTTCGTCCGCGACAACTACGTCAAGCGGCAGACGTTCCAGAGGTGAGTGCGGCGCGTGCGGCGCGTGCGGCGCGTGCGGCGCGTGCGGCGCGTGCGGCGCGCGCGGCGCGGCCGGTACGCGCAGTGTGAGGTTTCGATCGAGCGACATGGGTTTTTTAAATATTTAATCGACACCTGTTAAACTAGTTAATTATTATTAGGATAAAGATAAGCATTTTGGTACTACTTTTTTATTTTGTTTCACGTTGCCCTCCAACTGAGACACAAGGCATATTTTACATTATTTATCACCATTAAGCTGCGAAGAGTACTGAAAACAAAATTAAATAACCCTTCAAATGCTTTTAACGTTTTGATTTTTACATGTAATTGTTACGTTTGAGGGGAAATTCTTATTTAATCTATTTTTTGATATCAACATTGTCAATGAAACTTCACACTGTGGGTATGTACGTAATATTTTATTTTTGCGTAGTTACTATTTAGTACAGAGTCGTAGTGGTTGTCAAACAAGTATTTGAAGTTTTTAATGTAGTTCGAATGTATGGAAACTGAATTTGTGTAATGTAATTTTAGATAATAATATGCGTTGTACCTATTATAATTTTTAAGGTGAGTTATCAGCATGGGTTGTTGGGCGACACTAGCTTTTGGTTTTGTCTTGTGGGCGTTCGTGTGGGTTGAGAACACACTACTACTGTGATACGCACGCAGCGATTGCATGGGGGGCGTTCAACTATTACATGAGCATGATTAATTTTAAGGGGAAATGGAGGGGGTGGGGTTCCATGAAATATTTCCTTTAAAAATGAAATTTTAAATTTAATATGGTGGGACGGACGAGACGCAACCTGAGTTCGTACATTTTACTAAGATTAGTATTAGTCGCGTTATATTTCATGGCAATTGAACGACGCTTGTGTAGTAGTCGAAAGCTCCGATGTTGTAACGTACGCCGCTCGCTGGCTACCGGCTACCGTCGGCGATTCTAGAATTCTCGAGCATGCGCTGTATACATTGCGACTTTCGCTTGTTCCAAACGAGAGCCAAAAGTGTAGTCGGTCGTATACGACAGACATTCGGTCGGAGGATGGTGCGGTCTCGGTTCGTGTATCGGTGGACGCGCGCCCGCGGGCCGCGCCGCAGCGCCGCGCCGCACGCCGCTCGGGCGTACGATGCGATGTCGTGTCGCTTCACTTTGTACCGACTGCCGTCCGTATCGCACGTCAATCACATCACACTTAAATGCACTATTTTATTTTTAATTGTCGTCGTAACCCCTCCCTGTGTTTGTTTATATATACATATCTATATATATATATATATCTACATATATATATTACGATAATATTTTATTTATAAAATTTACTATCGACAGTAGTGAATTGATATTTTACTCTTTCGAAATTTTAGATATTTACATACATATATATTGTTGTTTTTTAATAACAGCTTTTTAAAAAAAATCTCTTCACGGTACCTTGCTGAGATCGCAAGTTAATTTTTATAGTTTTATTTGAGATAATAAAAAACATTGATTATTTTATACGTATAAATAAGCTTCTCATTAAATTTTAAGGGAATTTAATTGAGATGTTGTTTAAGGATACGATTCTTATCTACCTTAAACAAAGTTCTATATAAGTATCTTGTATACATTTACATTATTATATTTTTAGTATTAAGAGTAAAATTTGGAGACCTATCCTATCAGCATAGGATAAAATAATATGGTATAAGTACCTACATCAAATGTAGGGTAAGTAGGAAGGATGTTTATTTGATTACTCGGAGTCGACATTAGTTGAGCTATTATCATTGTACTTGTATATGATATTCCGAATACGTTCGGCTGCAGTCGGCGGGCGAGGTGCGAGCCGATAGAGTGCGGAGGCTAGGACGAGCGGTAGGCGCGACGCTAGGGCCGCGAGAGCAACCAAAAGCTGGTGTCGAGGTCACCATCCTCTGCCCGACTGTCGCAGGTCGGGCTCGTTCCGCGCGTCGCGCTCGGCCGCGCCGCGCGCCGGCGCCGCGCCGCCCGCCGCGCCGGCCGCGCTGCCCGCCAGCCTCTCCGCGCACCCGCTGCTGCCGCTGCCGCCCGGCTCCGGCGGTACGTACGCGCCTCGCGCCGCCACGTCTGCTCTAGCTTTTATTCAAGTAGCTAACTTTCTGTAGCCGGATGCGATATAGCTGGCGGCTGGAGGGCTCGGCGGCGGGTCGGCGCCGACTCCGCGGGCTGGCCGCGTGTCGGACGTGCGAAGGAACAGACGGCACCGGCAAACGAACTATGCGGGACTTCGATTTTTTCCGTTGGATTGAAATAGTATTGTAGTGCTAAGCTTAAAATGTTGAGTGTTTTTTTTTAGTTTTACATGTTTAAATGTGTGCTCATTTCCATTTAAGATATGCCTGACAAACATTAATATTCCAAACTATAAATTTTAAGTTCGAGAACCATAGTTCATCTTTTGCAGATGTGTAATACCTACATACAAAAAATACATCCCAGGTGGTAGAATAACATTTAATGAATCGGTTACCGTTCGGTGTGCGCAGCGATTTCCCTGGAGTGGGACAAGCAACCTCACTACCTGGAGGCTTCTCTGATGATGAAGGGCTACACGGCGGAGGAGGCGCGGCGCCGCTCGGAGGGCGCTCGCCCGCCTCGCCCGCCGCTCGCTCCTACCGCCTACGCCGCCACGAGGGACAAGGTGAGCGCCCGGCAGCAGGGCATTTGGCCGTGCTTAGAAATACATCAAATAATTTATCAATACCAAATACTACATTCAGAATAAATAACATCAACATCATGAAAACCACGACACATTCCAGATACTACGAGTTAAACAGACAACATTATGGGTAGGTACAGCTCATTACAGTTGTAGTTAACTTATTATATATCTTACACTTACTGGTTCTATTTATATTAAATATATTTACACAACATGTTTTTTTATGAGTGCTTATTCTGAGTAATGTGTTTGTGTGCACGTACGTACGAGTGCGTGCGTGCGTGCGCGTGCGCGCGCCTTTGTGACTGTGTGTGTGGCGAGTGCGAGTGCGAGTGCCAGTGCCAGTGCCAGTGCCAGTGCCAGTGCCAGTGCCAGTGCCAGTGCCAGTGCCAGTGCCAGTGCCAGTGCCAGTACCACTGCCACTTACATTTTACATTATCACTAACTCATATTGCATAAATATCGCGAAATCAGGAATCGCAACTTGTAGGTAAAATTAATACACATAATTACATACATATATGTATTATACCCGGTTCACGAAATCCACGAAGCAATAACGCTCAAATTACTGCTCAAACTTGCCACCTATTCATCATCATAGTTGAGTCACGGTGTAACCGGCGCTTAAAATATCGACTTATGAATTTCCACCCTATGGGTTATTGTGTAGTTGATTGACGTTCTCAAGTTCATCTACTATGGTTGCAGTTAATAACGGCTGGGACGTTATGAGTTCGTTGAAGGTATAAATCACTCAGTTGTCTGCTTGGGTGCGATCAGTTCCGTCTCCCTTTAAGGCTATTATTCATGAGCCCATTTGAAAATGTAAATCTTTAACACGAAACCGGGCGAGGTAAATACCTAGCCTGTTTTGCTTATTTTCCAATGTAAAGACATCTAAATTGTGATTGCGGGCTCAGTATAGTCCCTCTATCCAGGTTGCTTGCCATAATTATAAAAGAACACTTGTCTCGTGTCTTCCGTATAGTGAGGAAGCAATTCGTCTTCGTTGGCGTGTCCGTGTGAGTAATGGAACAGCGTGTGGTGTCAAAGAGGACGTGTCCCAGGTGGTTTGGTAAAAATTGGTTCACTTTCTCAATTGGAAACTAATAAATCAGCAAGTGGGAATCTAATAAAAGATATCCCTAGCTGGCCGACTGGTCAATATTGGCCGTAGAGATATATAATCGGTCTTTGACAGTTTTAAATCTCGATCAAACTTTAAATTTGGTCTATTTAGTACTTTTCACGGGAGCTGTCTGTTAAAATTTAACTATGATTATTTCAACTGTAAAACCATTCATTCTTTATGTACAATTAAAGTGTAATTTATGTTGTTGCAAATTTATATAAATCAATTTACAGATAATTTCCTACGTATTCCATAGTAAAGTGTTTTGCTCATAAATATGAGGAATGGGGAACTAGTCGCCGCCAGGCTCCGAGCGCCGGCCGATAAATGACATTCTATCAATAGCGTAGACGTACGTTCGAACAGACATGGCATTTGCTCTAAATATTTGTACTGAGTACCGACACTATATCAATGTCTGATATTATAACTGTACAGATCTCGCCTCGTTACCTACAACAACCTAGGAACTGTAGCTGAACGATTTTATAGAGATGATAGAAAAACATAAGTGTAAAATAGATTATACAGAAGTGGTTTATGTTCCTATGTACGTACGCTTCGGAATCGTATGGCCAGGGTTTCGTTTACGGCAACACAAATGATCCCGCCTCTTAATTTTGTTACCATCCACTGTTTTTATGTTGTACTATGTTCAGAGGGCGCGGTACCCAGTTAGACACAAAGAAATAGGGGCAGTAGTCATGCTTGTGCCATGGAACTGCAGTTAGAAGTATGATATGTATGATATCAAATTAAAGGATACTGTGACTTTTATTGTCAGGACCGGTTAGTATACTTTTTATTAATGTTTTTAGAATTGGTAAATATGTCAGTTATGTAAGATATGGCAATTTATATTAAAGTAAAAAATAAAGTGGGACGTAAACGTAACCGGTGAAACGTGGGAGTGTTCTGCATTCCTCTGCCTACCTCTTCGGGGATTACAGGCG
>DWDW01000472.1:0-14769 GCA_018245635.1 Mimoniades versicolor eupheme | reverse complement strand
ACGGAATGCCGAGCATGCGACGCCAGCACCACATCTCAAATGCATCAACTCGCTTCCGATCGGCAGCCTTCAAGGTCCAGGTCTCAGAGGCGTACAGAAAGATGGAAAAAACTAAAGTATCCATATAAATTTTGATAGATTATCGACTGTTAGACGAATACGTGAAGGCTAGCAGAACAAATTGTGTTAAACAAGTAACCCATAAAGAATAAATGTTAACCGCGGATAGTGCTAATACTCCTTAATCCGAATACCATAATTATGTCACTGGCAAGTAATTTTCTCACGTATAATTTCCCGGTTCTCAATAATTCGCCATTTATAGCGAAGTAAGGCCTCACGGTCGTCGAGCAGTCTCTCAAAGGCATGGATCGCCTTATGCAGGAGTGATGAATGGGCAAAAAAATGTTATGCGTGCACAGTTCCGCATAAGAGCTGCCCATTTTAGTAACACGTGCTCGTAAACAGATTGAGACGTTTCGATATGTGATTTTATATTTAATTAAAGAAATACATGATTCCAAACGTGTTGCTGGGTAGTTGAAGACATTTTTTTTCAATGTCAACAGCTAATCGAACAACTAGGTTACATCCTAGCTCATAATTGGTCATGACGTTCAGGTATGAGAAGGTAGTAGTGATAGAATACGGTTTTTTATTAACAATAACATAACGCTTCAATTTTCCCAAAGGGATAGGCAAAGGGGTGTATCACTTTCACATTTTACTTCTTTTGTTTTACATTCCATGGAACGGAGGATGAGCATGTTTCTATTATGCACTGGGCGCAAGGCACAAATCGAGAATCCGAGCTACTACATACTAGGTATTTCAAATTACAAAATCCTAGTAACTCAGCCCGACGTGGGAATCGATCACGTGATCTTTTGGTCAACTGTCAGTAGGTATATATTATGGCAATAGGCTCACCTTCTGTCCACCAATACGTAAAACTTGGGAATACTACACTTCTTTGCTTATCCCTTTGGACAAAAATGAACATGATGATTCTATGTTATAATCATTTCAGACACCAACAGTCCATTTTGCATTTTCATTTATCACACACAAATATATTGTGTATCGCATACATAGTGGCATCAATTTGCTATTGAAGCTCGACATATTAAGGTGATGTAATAATTTTTAGAGGCTTTAAAACATTTTTCAAATTTGACAAAGTGTGAAAGACTGTATCGTATAGCATGAGCATCAGTTATGAGAAGAGTGTCTTCTACTAATGTAAGGCTTAAACCACAGTATCTCTTTATTTATTCAACTTTTAGAGAAACTTACAGTTAAATACAAGGGTAGACTATAAAAGAAGAACACTAGGAACGTTGGGTTTTAATAATAAACGATATTAAATACCGCTACGTAACTCTCCTTAGCAAGCGAGTCCACCTCATTGCGATCGCATTCATTGCATAGGTTCTTAGAATTTAAAATCTAAAATGCTTAAACAAACCATAACATACTCCTACACAATAACTTGCGACAAAAGATAACAAAACGAGAGTGGCCATCTTTAAGTCCCGTTTCAACAGGAAAGTCCTGAAACACGTTTATAAAGTGCATTAAAATATTCACTCTCAGCTCTTTAATAATACAACCTTCGATAGCATACGCACTGTTTAATAATAAATTCATATAAGGTAGTCATAATACAATTATCTTAAGAACCTCACAATTGCTAACCGCCGACCGAAATGGTCAAAGCTACTGGATTACTTTAAGCTCGTTTTCCGCGTAAATGTAAAAATAATATTTTATTGAGTCACGCACTCCCACAGATCACATGCTTAATAGAAGTGACCAATTAGTGTAACCGATTTATGAAACTTAAATGTCTACTTTATACAAAATTGACTTTTGTTTAAGGTGGTAGAACCCTCTGTGGTTCGACTCCGGCGGCACCACCGCCACACCTATTTCTACCTTATAACAGCAGTGTTAAGCGCTGCTGTGTTCTGGTTTGAAGGGAAGCCACTTACGATCAGGTGGACTGCATGGTCGTCTACTACATCCATATTATAAAAAAAGGAAAGCAATCTTAATATGTATATCAAAAGGTTTAAAAATTAACCAATTTAATTTAACCAATTTTTAAAAATTATTATTCTTCTCTAATACATGTAGGAATACGTGATATCAGTTTTTAAGGTTATAAACAGTTTTCACAGTACGTCAAAGTGCAGTCTTGAGAATCATATCTATGAAAATACCAGCAAAATACTGGTATTTACCACTCTGGTAGATAAATCTGAATCCTATTTCCTTCAAATACTAATAATAATATAAGGGTACAATTAATTTACGTTAACTGACCATTAACTGATCGTTAACTGACCATTAACTTACCGAATACGTATATATGCCTCTTAAAACATAACTGTCTACCAGTGGTTCATCACGAATGCGTTTATTACTATACTTAGAGGTCTTTAATAGTGAAATTCGTCTCAGTGGCATGCGGCGTTCCTACTTAGTCATCAGAGCTAATAACGATTATAGGTCGTGCATTTAATGCATTCATTGAAGTCCTTATTTTAATGATCATTATTTAAAATACTTAGTAATTTTATTAGTCGATCAATTGACATGCTGCGACGATTATCTTAACGGTCATATACAGAATCCTAGTGTGACATAGAAGATAATGCGCGAAGTATTTCTAAGATATTTTACTCTCTGTGGACATTCTAACAACTGGTTATTGGCACGAGTGGGATACTAAACAAGATAAAAAGCAACACCTGCGAGTAGTCCTCTCGGCCTTGGAGGTGTTACATTTATTAAAGTATGTTACATTTTAAATGAATACGAAGCTAAGGTAACTATTACACGATTTATTGTTCTATAACGACATATTTGATATACATAATAATATTGTAAACTATTATACGTTATTTTATCATAACACTCTGAGATTTCTGAGTACAATCGGAAAGACAGTATTTTAAAAGTGTATAATAAGTGGTCACCACCGAGTTTTATGTCTTTGTCCAATGTACTATCAGAACAGTAAATAATACGAAGATTAATAGAGTAATAAAAAAGTCGAAAGTAACATCACTCCTGTAATCTCCGAAGAGGTAGGCAGAGGAATGTAGAACACTCCCACGTTCCACCAGTTACTTTTAAGTCTCACGATGGAATTGGTGGTGAGCCTATCGTCATGCATCGGGCACATATCCAGACTCCAAGCCAATATTAGAAAAACTACATTAGAAAATTTAGTAGTGCCCGACCCGGGAATCGAATCCAGGACCTCCCGTTCGGCAGTTTAATAGACGAACAGTATAATAGACGAACGAGGCAGTTTAATAGAGTGAAATATTTTTTAAATTTTCTATCAATAAAAAACGAGTGATTCAAGTAACCGCCGTCTACTACGGTGGTCTAGGGATTGTTTCGTAATGAAGATGAATTGAATCTTGTCTGTTATAATTCTAACAGAATCATAGCCATATAATGTACAAAAATGTATATAAAAACTAGCGATACATATCTCCATCCACATATGTACGTACACATGTAATCTGTATGTGTAATGTAATATTCTGTATCTATAATGTAAGTTGTTAAACACGTCTTGGTTAAGTACAGTGGAGTCATAAGTGAGTAATACAATTATGTTTTTTATTATATTAAAACTATTAATAAATGGGTTAAGTCGTCTTATCGGCAACTACGCAGTTGACTGTTTATCGTGCTCCTAACGTTCAGAGATAACTGGACGATATTATTCCACAGTGTACCAGTACCACATAATGCGATAATATACAAAAACGAGCTTTGACTGACTAATTCGCAAATTTCAAACATCTTAGCTTAGAAATAAATGCCCAGTATATGGTAATAGGCTCGCCCCCTAATCCATGGTAAAACGTGAAAGTACTACAATTATCTGCCTACCCCTTTGGGGAATAACGGGCGGTCAAGAAGGCAACCCAAGTGTTCATCGCCCTGTAAGAACAAAACTAGTAAGTACTAGATTAATAATACGATTTTAGGTTATGTATGAGTGATTGGAAACAGAATCATGTATAATCTGTATCCATCTATCCATTAGGTTTTGGACGTCCACTGTTGAACGGAATAATCGGCGTTTCTCTACCCGGTCTCGGATGTTCTGAATCCTATTCAGCTATCTTCAGATCATTACACCACATATGATTTATATGTAGGCTAACATCACGTTTGAAAACCCCGAAGAGGTAGGTAAAGGAGTGAGAAACTCAGACACCGGGCTACTACTAAAAATTACTGCTAGAAAAACTACGTTTTAAAAATGTATGTTTCATTATTATTATGAATGTATAAAGGTGTTGGTCCCTTTTCGAACGAAGCCATTCGAATCGACAGCCTCGCACGTACGCTTTATCAGAGTTTCACTTTTAATTATTATTTAAAACTAATTAATTATTATAACGCCATTTTGTTATGATGTAAAACCATGATGTTCTGAAATAATCGTGCGTGGTTCTTGAATGTATGACTGCTTAGGTAATAATTGTAATAAATGTTTATCAGTTATAATATAAACGTTAAGTGAAATGTGAATAAAATTATATAGACATAAATCTTACCGGTTAACTTCAGGGGTAACGTTGTATTTGACCAGCAGTTAAACATTTTTAACGTACAAATATATTTCAAAGCGAGATTTATCCTTTACAAAAAGCTCGCTTCTATTATTCAAATAATAATATCAAACGCATACAATTATTCCAAGTAACAGTCGTGCTAGGTAAACCCTTTCAATCTAACGAGCTTAGTAGGCTAGGTCAGTTCCAGTTTGGTTAGCGAACTTCGGTGAAAATGGGCGATGACTTCGTAAGCAATAAGCAAGCCCGTATCCTGAAACGGGAAAACATAATATATGATGAATAAGAGTAGTCAAATAAGTAATCTAATTTTAAATTCACATTCCTCGAGTGCGCGCTAACATGATCAAACGTACTCTCAATTACTCTTTGAAAGAGTGATAAGTGCTTTGTTTTTCATTGCTCGATTATACCTTATTAGTCTTAAATTAGGATGAAACAATATTACACTTCCTTGTTACTTACGTTGAAATTTCATGTACTCGTTATCATACATTGCTGTTAAGCATTCTTCTGATGATGTTTTGCCAAAATATAGTTGTAATAAAAAGTTAGATATTCATATTTAGGGTAAAACCTGGAGCATTATAGCCGCCCCGTACTACTCCGTACTACTACTCCGTACTACTACTCCGGGACTCGGGGAACTCGTGTTTAACTGGGAATATTATTAAAGAAAAGATTGTCTAAACAATATCTTGGGCAACTTTGACAGTTGCCTTTAAACCGTAGTCATGATTCAATACATTGAGGATACATAGAATATTCTATGGCATGTCTGTCGTTCGTTTCGCATAGTTAAAAAAAGTATATACATAATATGTTCACGACAGGCCCCTTACGGAGTATTTATATAGCAACGAGTGTCAAATATCTCTGTCTTTAGAGACCTGTAATGCTTCTAGATTCATCACTCTCTTTAAAAAAGAACTAAAAATAATTTTACATTAACAAGTACCTACTTAATAGAAACTAACTGCTAACATAAAATCCCCTAATCGCATAATCAATAATATAATGTGCGTAGTACTATCGCTTGCAATCTACAAAAACATGACACACACAGCTGCAAAGGTCAATCGTTGTAAATGTTCCAGCTAATTGCAATTTTGCATGTAAATAAATACGTTAATATGACAAGGAATCAATCAATCATCAGATAACCCGAGGGTCAGAAGTCTACACGAGGGAAGGAGATTTTAATGACGCCAAACATTTGTGTTATCTATTGCGTAACCTTACGCAACCTTTGTGTGGTCAGAAGCGTTAACCCTCGCATGCCAAGAGTTTGTCATCTTCGTCCTCCTTATTATACTTCTTCATTCGCTGTTCATTCACGTGACTTTATTTCTAATGGCCTCATTGATCAAGAGGTTGCAAATACGACTTCTAATCAAAAGGTTCTGGATTCGATTCCCAGGTCGGGTAGGTACTGTTGTATATTTATATACTTGAAATTCCTAGTGGCAGTTCTGGATTAGCTTTAGAGTCGAAGTCTGGAATAGTGTCAAACAAAGGACGAACTTAATGCCAAATGGCACATAAAATTAGGGGTTGATACATAATCCTCTTAACATTCAAATGTTCTAAATTTCTAAAATTATATAAAATATTATTATATTATGTGTTATGATATATTAATTTGTAATCGAGTCTCTTAAAATATTAATATTTAAAAAAAACTCTTGAAAATAGAATGTTTAGTAGAAATATTTTTGTTATTGTCCAAGGTCAATTTTATTTTGGAATCTTTGCATTACGACAAGTATAGGAGTATAAAATAAAATAATAATATTTTTACAACAAGTTCAGCTCACGCTTTAGGGAACTAGTAAAACGTGTGAGTGTACTATATTTCTCTGTCTATGTTTAGCAGTAGAATACAATAACTTGATGATGTGATAAGGAAGTCTAACAATTAGTCTTCTTTAAATTTGTCTAACATCCATCCAATGTAACTTATCTATAAACGTATTTCAACGTGCATTTCGAATTTTGTACAAATGGGCATTATACCCATTCGAGAAGTTATGGGTTAATGTTTTGCATGCTATTACAATTTCGAACCTTAATTAAATTTGTAGTAACGTTTCATTATTATTTATGTACAATATACACATTTAGTAATATTGAGAGTAGAATAACTAGATTTGAGGGAAGAAATACAGGGAAGTAACCTTTTGGATAATTTTAAGCGTACATAATGTAGTTATATAGATTAATTATCGAGGAGCTTTTTTGTATTTAATACTTGCTTATGGAAGTTCCACCGCAACCACAACCTTCTCCTTTCGTGACAACAAGTATACACTAAAGAAAATGCATGAAAATCATATTTGAAATTTTCGCTCGTTAACCCTTGAATGGTGATCCAGCAGACCGCAATATGTTAGCGGTCAGCCGAACGTGGATAAACTACCATTTTGTTAGTTGACACATGTACAGATATTTTGGCATTTGAATAGCCGTATGCTATTCTCAATTCCCAAATTCCAAAATCTAATAACGGTGTGATTTAAAATTCAACACGTTTCCAGAATACGGTGTTAGGAAGAATTTCAAATTGTATTTAAGATTACTTTGTTTAATACGTACTTTGTTTAATATTACTTTGTTTTGTTTGTTTAAGATTATTTTGTTTAATACGGCCTCCTACAATAGGCGATATCAAGCATTATCAAAATAAATTGCGGTATATATCTTATCATACTTTATTATAACACACTGTGGCACATCAAGTTTTTTATATATGTCGTCAATACAAATATCCTAATAAAAAGCCAAAAATACCAAATAAATAATCTATATCTAGGCAATTATAGATAAATGTTCGTATAATACGTAAAACTTTTTATTCGCCTGTTGATCTGCAAACCGGCACGTTATGGCCCATTAAATGTCTTCAAATACATCATATTCGGCCGTTCCATGTATCCACCGTAGTCTGCCTCACGATGTGTTTGCAAATTCCTCCTCTAAGCCATTATGGCGAGGATTTCACACGATAAATAATACATCTTGTGCGCTTTAAGCGACTTTAATGTTAAAAACCAGCGCCCATAACTCATCAGTGGAATCGCATTTAAATTGGTATGTTTTGTTTAAACAATGGCAACGGTTGCAGTATGTTATGTACTGTAATCCTTATCTAGCCGTTGATTGACCTGTTCGTTAACTGGCTGGTAACCCAGACTGCTGCGCTGAAAGATTATACATTCGAATGGTTAAAGCCAAAACGTGCTAATTTGGCCAAGTGCGATCTTCACAGACAGTGGGTAATATTATGAGATCTTTAAAAGGCGTACGCTTCTAGACGACGTTTACATAAGCACGTGATACTTACTCGTAACATCATGCCTGTAATCCCCGAAGAGGTAGGCAAAGGAATGTAGAACACTCGTACGTTTCACCAGTTACTTTTACGTCCCACAATGGAATAGGTGGTGAGCCTATTGCCATATACCGGGCACTTATCCAGACTCCGAGCACACTACTAGTAAATCTAAATTAGAAAATTTTTAGTACTGCTCGACCTGGGAATCTAACCCAGGACCTCTTGTTTGGCAGTCGCACTTCCAACCAACACGACCAACGAGGCAGTCTAATATTTAATAATCTGTATATTCCAGCAACAGGAATTTAAAAACAAATATCTTATCTAATAACATTTGTTATTGCTATGTAAAATATTCTTTTCAGGTGTAGCGATAAGTAGATGTAAGAGTGTAGGTACTCATAATGCTATTTGTGGTACTTGTGGGCATCATTTGTGGCTTATGGGCGTGGTCTCGCCGGAAACGGAACCCACACGAACCACCCGCTTTCCCCGGCAATCTGCCACTCATTGGCCACGCGCACTTACTGATCGGTGATAGTGTCAGTGAGTATATTTAATAGATCTTTGAAAAATACACGTAGTTATTATTTAGTCATCATTATGTCACGGCACTGGTAATTGTCAGTCTATTTAAACGAAATCATTTTCTAATTTCATCCTGACCTTTGTAATAAATTATTATGCTTCAAGAATAAAAACTTCAAATATTTAACCTACATGTATTTCTGAAACCCTCTTCATTATTTTTTTATATTCAGTTTTGCGAGGTATCGTTCTGCTCGGCATATTTTTGTATTGCTTGTGTTTTCGCAGAGCTATGGAAGTCCGTGAAGGACATGTCGTACAATAGCCTTGAAGTTGGCGGAGTAATATCTGCGACTATAGGACCTAGAACTATATACGGTAAAATCTTTATTGATTGTTATTTAATATTAATTTACCATTAGGCCAGCGCCCTCACAGGATAGTACTGGACACTAAGTACCAACAAAATTTTTCTAATAATTTCAGAACCCGTATAAATAGGTACTAGTAAATTAATTTAAAAAAACCTATTTATGAGTCATACTGTTATACGAGAATTCTCTCAAAATTAATAAGATCAAATGCATAGCACTTTAACCAATTCCAATATGTCACCAGTGTCAACCAGTTCCAATAGGTCCGTAAGGGGATTTGTGTAATGATTATAATAATATATAACAATTTAAAAAAAAACGCCTGTAATCTTGCAGTGATGACCGATCCAGACGATTGCTTAACCGTTTCGAACACTTGTTTACAAAAAGATGGATTTTACGAGTTTGCGAAACCGTGGCTTGGTGAAGGTTTAGTTACTGGAACTTGTAAGTATGAATCCCTAGTACCTATTCAATATCACTGCAATTATTGCGCCAAAATTACTTTAACAACTTAAATTGTATTTTTGTATTTATATTCATACCACCATAACTTAGTCAAATTTGCACCAATTCACATGTACCTACGCGTGATTGTTTTCTAAGAAACACGCCCTTTTTTGAGTAGGTACGCCCTACGAGTAATCATTGCTTTGTCGATAATTGATACTGTTGGTAGATTTTTAAAGGCCCTAGGGTCGATTATAGAGCTTATAATATAAACAACAAATGAAAAAAGAAATAAACAAGTACATGATTTCAGCTCAAACTCTTTCATGCTATATAATTGCGCAAATCGACTGCGATCTGTAGTCGCGTTAGAGCTATATGTTTAAATTATTTTTCAACTTCTATCTTCACTGTACTTTCTAGTATCAATATGGAAAAACCATAGGAAGCTACTTAACCCAGCGTTCAGTCAGGTGGTCCTCGATAGTTTCTTGGGTGTATTCAACAGTCAGTCTCGGAAACTTGTCAAGGACGTCGCCAACGAGGCCGGGAAAGGACCGTTTGACCATTGGGTGTACACGAGGCATAATGCCCTGGAAACTATTTGTTGTGAGTAAACTTCATTTTTGAAGTCACTTTCGTTTAGTTTTGTTATGGTGAAATATTTCATATTTAGCAGAGTATTTTGGCTACATTTTCGTCGAATTTTGTTTTTTTTTTTTGTAGTTTCCGAGTATGCGAAATTTGTTTTTAACACTATTGGCATGTTTGTAGTGACCGCCTTAGGAATCGACTTCAACGAGAACAGCGTACTGAATAGCACTTACGTGCAGGCCACAGAGCAGATATTCAACGTTTTCGTGGAAAGATTTCAGAAATTCTGGATCCATAACCATTACATCTACAATTGGAGTAGCTTGAAGAAGAAACAGGACGATTGCTTGAAGATACTGCACAATATGTCTAACACGGTAAATATAATTTGCAAATATGTACAAAGATAGGTAAATATACCGAATTTACACACGAGACTAGTAACAGATATTCTGGTACTTATGAGAATGAAGTTCAAATGTACGAGGAATTTGTTCCTTCTATTTTATAAGTTTTTCACACGATGCAGCCGTGCGTTGGGACAAATAAACGCCGAGTAATATAAGATACATAGGATGTCCAGGCAGAATAGAATTTCTAACGCTTAGTATTACAAGTGCCTAAGGAATGTACGAAAAGTAAATAGAGTACGAAATGAAAGTATTATTATCTTTTTTAGGTTCTGAAAAAAAGAAAAGAAGAATATCTAAGTAACAAGAGAAATGGTAACCTTGAGAAACTATCAGGTATGTACCTTGTTACTAAGTCAAATTCATTTTGGTAATTGACGTACTTCAAAACTACACGGAATTTAACTATTCATGTCTAGGAACGAAATTTAAAGCATTTTTGGACTTGCTTTTGGAACTAGCTATTGAAAAGGGGGCTTTTAATGATCGAGAGATCCGTGAACAGGTAGACACCATGATTGTTGGTGGTCACGATACCTCTGCCAGTGTTCTCATGTACACTTTGCTGATGATTGGAACCTATCCAGATGTGCAGGAGAAACTGTGTGAGGAGTAAGTATATTAAATATTTTTTTGAATTATTTAACTTCGGTGACACCAATGTATAAATAAGCTAAGCTAAGCAAAAAATGTTTTTGTTATCAACATAGTTGGTGAGAGATTAAATGTGTGGTCGGGTACACCTCTGCCTACCTGTACCTTTTCGGTATTAAATTTCTTGCCCATATTTTCCGCCATAGTTGAAAACCTTTTTGTATCATCGGTTGTTTTTTAAGATTAAGAGATACGAATATGTGTTTACGTGATTATCGTGTAAAAGATAAAACTAATAAAATTTTGCAGAATATGTAAACATGGGAATGTTACGTTTTTATTTGTAGTCAGGAATGACCTCTACTTCTATTCTCTCGACTCCCCTCGCCTTCTCTATAACTCTTAATGTTCTATTTCCCTCTTGCTTGAGTGCGATCACCTGTTATTATCTAACACTTTTTATCATTTCCGTTACAGATTACACCGTGTCTTTGGCGATGAAGATAGAGATGTGACTAAACTGGATCTATCGCAGTTAATATACATGGAAGCCGTTCTGAAGGAATGTATGAGAATATACCCCATTGTGCCTGTCACAGCGAGGTATTTAGACAAAGATGTGAAATTAAGTAAGTAGGATTAATACAAAATGTAATTAGCCGATATCGTGATTTCATCATCACCATCATTGATCTTTTTGTACTTGCCCTTCTGGATGCGAATTTTAATTTGCGAAATACTTAAAACATTTTATTAATCTTATTACATCTAATTAATAAAAGTGTTTGCGAAATTAGAGTCAGTGTGCAGGATTTCATGCAAATGTATATTCGCCGCTGCTGCATGAATTAAATTCAGGGCTTATTCGAAATCAGATACCGTGTTCGGCATTCTAAAGCATGTAAAATCTGCAAGCTTACACATACCCAGTGCGGCAGTCTATGGGCTTGTCCTTTCTCTTACTAAAACTTACTTGAACTGTGTTCAACAGTGAAATGATAAGAGTTCCGATGATGAGGACATTCTGTCCACGTAATTTTTGTTAACAGGTTAATTTTTAATTTATTTTTGCCGGTTCTCCAGGGAATTGCACGTTGTCAGCAGGCAGAACGTGTTTCATGTTTATTTACGGAATCCATCGACACCCTATGTGGGGTCCGGATGTCGAGGAGTTTAAGCCAGACAGATGGTTGAGTCCTGCCACATTGCCGGAATGTCCAACTGCTTTCGCTGGATTCAGTATGGGGAGACGAATTTGTATTGGTGAGTAATATTGAGGTTACTTAAGCATATGCAAAGTCCATTAATGTTTGTGTGATGAGCATAATTATTGTCTGAGGTACATACCGACATAAAGGTAATGTTGTTTTGTTAAAAACGCCAAAATGTGTGTAGGTTCTGCGTATTGTGGCAATAATTTAACATGTAATTTTGTCCAAAACAATAAATTTAAAATTTACATCATTTTTAATTGTAATGGTAATAAAGTACTATAACAATATTGCTTGTATAATTTAATTCATAAGTAAATGAAATTAATTTAAAACGGATAGTGAGTCAGAGGCTGTTTTTCAATGTGGCAGAATTGATTATATTTCATTACAGATCACATACACCAAACACGCCACATTGAATAACAACTAAAATAGTTATGTACTCGAACATATTAAATAATTCAAACACAACAGTTACTAGTATGCACCCTCTCGCTTCAAAAATATTGGGTATCTATAACACAGCCAATACCATTCTCGTTGGCAAAGATACGCGAAAGTTTTCTTTCAATATCTGAAGCATGGTCGTGTTTCTTCTTTACAGGTAAACCCTACGCGTTTATGTCAATGAAGACGTCTTTGGCGCACTTCTTGAGACATTACGAGGTTTTCGGGGATCACACGAAAATGGAGGTGAAAATTGACGTCATGTTGAAACCAGTGTCAGGGTATTATATATCTATTAAGAAAAAGACTTCACTCTCTTAAGTAATTCATAATATTACATTTACGTTGATACCCGTAACAGTCACGTTCATAGATTCTTCCCGTAAGTGAACAACTCTTGAAACCCTATTTTAACAGCAGATTTTCGACTAAATGTACATATTAAAGCAATTTTTGAAAAACATTTATCTGCATATTATTTGTACACCTTATTTCTGTACACGTACAATTAAACACTAAAAGCGTGTTAGAATCGGCCAACGAAAAGAAATTTTCCATAATCACAGTTTAATTATCTTCGTACAAAACTAATTGTATTGGTCAGTTCCCGTTAAAGTATCTTTCGATTTAACTGAAGTGATACCTACGATTAGCTAATTAGATGGAACTTTACACCTGCGTAAGATCTTATATAGATATATGTAATTATAATTATGAATAAATGTGTATATAAGTTGTGAATTATATTTGTGTGAAAGAAAATTAATAAAATTTCCACGAAAAATTTTAATATATTGCAAGAACTTTTAGAAGACTATTGAAAAGTGATTTTCACCGTGTTTTCGTTTAATAAAAACCTCCAACAATATCATTAGAATACGACGCTAAATTTCGCTACCATGTTCGAAGTTAGAATAGCTCGGTCAGGAAATCAGACGCCTTAAAACGCAGGAAACTCGGGTTTAAGTCTCGATCCGATTGTTTCTATTATTTTTTCTCTTTTTTTCGAGTTTCTATAATTTTTTCTCTTCTTTTTCCTTCTTTTTGTGAGAAAAACTGTTCTTGGGAGCACTAAAGAAACAAGAAAAATATTGTATATTTGATTGACTGAGCTTAAAAAAGGTAGTAATTCAATTACATTACAACATTGTTTGGCTTTTCCTGCCATCTATTGGCGATTTTTTTTCTATTATGAAGTACTGTTTTACAACACAGCTGTACTAAAGCTAGCAAAAATAAAGTAGATGGCGTTGTCATGCGACACTAAGCTTTGGGTTGAGTAGACTATGCGGTTAAACCGCGTTAACCAAGAAAATTGTCGTTTATTTCTATTATTAATAAAATATGTGGCTTTTTATCTCACGTGTTTATTTAAAAATGCCTAAATTAAATTAAATTACTTAAAAAAACACCGAGCAGAGTGCAGGTCATCCAGATATTAATATATAAATATGCTGAGCCGCGGTGACGTCACCGCCACGTGCGGCGCGTGCGGTGCGCAAAAAAAAACAATGCAACGAATCAGATTTTTTCACACTCGATTAAGGAATCATAGTAAATATATATTTGTATGTACATACATTCATACGATAATGGGTAGTTATATTTGTACATGTGCGATATTAACATGCGTAAATGACCGTGGAAAATTTGTATTGGTCTTTCGTGGATCCGTTCTCAATAAATAATAAGTACGTAAATGTTGACTGCGCAATGACGCATGACTTAAATGAATAATAGGATAACAGACAAACTAACAGCCGGTCCGTATGTGTATTATATAAATTTCTCTTGATGTCTGTATGTCTGCTGCTAATTATTTTGGTGATGGACATGTATTACTTATTATCACGCTCGTAATTCCGAAAGAGGTAGATACTCTAAGTGGGGAGTATCCAGGTTCTAACGGTTACGTTTCCGTCCTGCTATGGAATAGAGGGCGAATCTGTGGCCGTTAGAGATTGCAATTCCGCAGCTCATTTAAACCCATGGTATTGATATGCTGGATCGACCAATCCCGCGCCGAATTCCCAGGGATCTTACTATACGCGTTGAGGTAACCATTTGTTTTTACAAATAAATGTTACCATTTATCTCCCAAACAAACTACTAGTTTTGTATAATGTACAACTAGAAACTTGTTTTGTATAATGTATGTACCTAAACTCTTTAAAGAATATTGAAATAAATAACATAATTAAAAATTTTGCAAAA
>DWDW01000471.1:0-14772 GCA_018245635.1 Mimoniades versicolor eupheme | reverse complement strand
CTCGCCGCGCTCGCCGCGCTCGTCCGCCGACGAGGACTGGGCGGCACCGGCGCGCGGCTCGCCGTACGCGCGCGGCGCCGACGACCGCCGCTCGCGCAAGAAGGAGCAGAACAAGAACGCGGCCACGCGCTACCGCCAGAAGAAGAAGGCGGAGGTGGAGGTGCTGCTGGGCGAGGAGCGCGCGCTGCGCCAGCGGCACGGCGAGCTGGGCGAGCGCTGCGCCGACCTGCAGCGCGAGATCCGCTACCTCAAGGGGCTCATGCGCGACCTGTTCAAGGCCAAGGGCCTCATTAAATAGCCTCCGCCACCGTCGCGAAGCTGCCGCGCCGCGGTGTTTGTTCAGCCGAAATATCGTTAAAGAATAAGTCAAGGAGCGTTTTAATTTGATGATACAAATTCAAAAATTCATGTTGCACGTCTTTAATTTAGTTAAGTGTTCGACTCTAGGATCTAACTTCGAGCAGCATCAGCTCACCCCCACGAGCTCGCCCGTCGAGGGAGACTGTACCATCTCTAGTGGCGCCATTCTTTCATCGTCCATCTAATATCATTTAAGAGGAAAGGTTGCATTCGTTGTTATGAAAATATGAATTTTAACCTTTTAACCATCTAATTGGTAGCATCGTGTTATCAATCATTTTATTTTTGTAATGTACATATTGGATCAGTAATATTTTCATGCAATATATGGAATGCGACGGCGGATTGTGCTGTTTTATTTTACCACTCTACACGTCGGTGATATGACACACTTTCTAAACCAACCCTCGAGCGCTGACAAGCTCAGCTGTGGATATATTGAACGTGACATAGTTTTTTCGAACATGTGTCTAAAACTTACAACTTATTTTAAAACTTAACCTCCCTTACTGTAACGGTGAACCAAAAAGTGAGGAAACCTGCACTTTGTACGATAGAGTTCTATAGAATGTTCTCGAAGGCGCGTGCGGGCGGCGCGCGCTGCGGCGAGAACGGCACTCACAATTCGGTCACAATCATTCTGAATGTAGGGAATACGATAAGTGGAAAGCATCCAACAGACCTTAACCGATTCGTTGCCGCGCCCATTTTCGAAAACTTTTCGCCATGGCTATGAACAAATTCTTCTAAACTTCTATAACTAAAATTCTTCTAAACTTCTAAAACTTAATTTGAGGGTGTTACATTCGATACAACAAGATGATGAACAAGTAAAAAATATTGATGACACGCCTGTCGTGTCATCAGCAGCGAATCGGTTAACTTAAAATAGTGTGACTAAAGTAATGTGTCATTAAATATGTTATACAATGTTCCGGCGGGCGGCGTCGTACGCGAGCCTCTACTGGGAGGTGCCGGGTCAATCCCGGGTCGAACACTATTGGACTCTTTCTAGTTAAATTTTCTCAGGCTCACCTAATGAAACGGAAGTGGAACAAAAACGTAACTGGTGAAACTTAGGAGTGTACTAAACTCCTCTGCCTACGTCTTGGAAGATTACCGGAGTGCAGTCACTTGTTTTTATTACTTCTTAGATCTTACGCTGTACTCGTTCTGAGTGAAGACCCGCGACTCCACAAAAAAGATGATGATACTAGATCTCACCACCTGATAAAGCATGAATGCATTGTTTATTGCACGAAGGAGTAACAACTTTTAATTTATCCACCATAGTTTTAGCTCACGACATATTTACACTGCACTACATAATGGGAATAAACAGACATCTACCACATTAATATGTAAATATTCTATTGTAGTTCTTGGAAAAGTATGAGATTTATAATTAATACGAGACGTAATAACTGGGTGTACAGCCGTCGATAAGGAAAACTGGATATAATGAGTGTGAGATCAGGCCAGTAATAAGTATGCATATGACGTATCGGCAATGGCACGGAGCGGGGCCGCGCCCCCGCCGCTGGAATCCGCCCCCGAATGTTATGAATGTATTAGGTACGCTCTGATGACTCGGAGGAATGTTGACGGATGCCGCTGCGGCTCCAAGGACGCGGCCAGGGCTCGCTCCGAGACACGAGGAGCTCGCTTCAAAAGTTATTACGTTTTTGGAGTAGATCACTATCGAATAAAGTTATGCGTAAATTCAAAATGTTTCGCTACTCATGATATAATATGTACCTATAGGTATAGTATACGATAAATATGTAATTAATAATGTAACCGGCCCGCGCCTGGGCAGCGCGGCGCCCGAGGCCCGCGTTCGACGGAGCCACGACGACAGGATTGATGACACCTCATAACAGAGTTTGTACGAAACAACAGAGTTCACAAGTGACAGGCCATTGTGTTTGGACAGTTCGCTTGGATGTTATGGCTTCGACAAACCTTCTAAATATGGAGTAACAGGAAATTGGTTTGTTCTTGATAGTAACATTATTTCTGAACATATGTATTCGTCATTGAAACATTTGTGTAAAATTTAATTTTTTTGAAATTTACCATTGTTTGCGATAAAATGCATATTAACAACATTTCGTTATGGAAGCAGGGTCGACACATTTTTATATGCAAGGGAGAAGATGTACCTAATACCTATGGTTACATATCGTTGAATAGATCCGTTCTACTGTACAATAATAATATGCATAAAATTCCATGGCTTATAATTGCGCAGATACGCGCCACAGACACAGGACGTGGCTGTCACAAAGGTCAACGAGAAAATAAAATGTTTTTACATTTATAAGTCGGCTTCATTATGCCGGTTGAGGGCTCGTAATGTAAATACAAATTATATTCATAAAATTCTACGCTATAAATCATATATCAGTCCGTAGCAATTGCGCGGAGCACAGCCTGTGTCGTGTCACGGAAGCACCGCGTGTACGTTCGCATTAATGAATAATCATGTGGTCGCTCAATGATAAAATGTACCATCGTCACGCTTGTAATGTCCGAAGAGGTAGGCAGAAAAATGGCACTAGTCAGAACACTCACACGTTTCACCACTTAGGTTTACGTCCCTCAATGGAATCGGTGGTAAGCTTATTGCTATACACCGGGCACATATTCAGACTCCGAGCCACTACTGGAAAATCTAAACTAGAAAAATTAGTAGTGCCCGGCCCGGGAATCGAACCCAGGACTTCCCGATCTGCAGTCGCATTTGCAACCAACACGACCAATGAGGCAGTCATTACAACGTACAAACCTCAATGATATAGCTGCTAAATAGGCCGTTGTTGCTATCTTTATAATAATTCCTTCGTTCAATATAATTATTATTCGAAAAGATACAATACACATATACCTATACAATATAATGCAATTGTGCACAGATTCATGCGCCGAGGGAGAGCGAGGCCTACCATGTCGACTAAAGGATTAAATTATTCTATGAACATTCAGTTCCTTTCTAGTCATTGGATTATTTTTTAAAGTTTCAACAAGAGACATTGCAACATATTATACTGCATGTCTGACTCTAGATCCAAAAGTCGTCCGTTCAAATCCCGGGTCCGGGCACAATTGGCATTTTCGGTGGCTCCTCGGTTGCTCGCAGTCTGGATACGCGCTCGTTGTGTGGCAATAGACTCACCACCTATTCCATCGTGGGACGTAAACGTAACTGGTGAAACGTGGGAGTGTACTACACTTTTCTGCCTACCTCTTTGGGGATTATAGGTTATGTTTCGTTCAACAAAATAACTACCTATGTGGGCACTTCTTACCCGTTCTGCGTAAATGTGGCAAGAAATGTGACGAAAATGTAGTCTTCTTTGGAGATAAACGCCTGCTAACTTGACATCGAAGACAGCAGGCAGGCTCTGAACGCAATTGTTACGTTCAAAGAACTACAGAAGACATATTAATTTTAATTATTTTATTGTGTAACGAGGAGTTTTATCGAAAATCATCACTGCTTGCGGCATTTGACGTACTTTTATATACATATAAACAGTTCACATGTACACGTGTTCACAGGCTTGCTTTTATACATATTTTGATTGTACGGTATTTGGTCACGTGTGGTGCCAGCGAAGGAGCTCACTGCCTTGTTTACCGATTGGCTGCCTGGTCATATACGCGATTACTGAGCGAGAACTCCTGGCTTTAATCCCACTACCGGGTTTTTCTTATTCGACATTGATCGCTTGGAGTCTAGATTTGTGCCCAGCGAATGGATACAGGCTCACCACCTATTCCATGTTGGGACGTAAACGTAACCGATGAAGCGTAGGAGTGTAGGTATCTACTGCAATACAAGTGTAGTGTCTATCAGTGGAATGGAGGAGTATAATGTTAATCAATAGAATGGAATCTAATATTAGTACAGTGTCTATCAGTGGAAGTCAACATAGAGTTATGTAAGAGGATGTAGTAGCAATTTTGTTTAAGGGCGATTTGCTTGATTGATTCGCTGGTTAGTTTCGGGACGAAAACGTGCTCGACGCGTAATTGTGCGGATTATTGCGGATCTCTGGCGTTGGTGGTCGCGGAGCCCCTATCTGTCTATTGATTGCTTTGCTGGCGAATTTACAGCCTGGAGACCTGTTACAAAGACTCTCCTTATTTAGAAAATAGTTGTATAATAAGTAAAATTAGCAGTTACATTGATATAAATAAAAATTGAAAACGTTTTTAAACGCAGCAACTGTTTCTTAGTTGTCTTATCTATTCTATGTCACATCTTCGTACTTCAGTATTTTTGTCGTAACAAAGACCTGTATTTGGTCCTGTTCCTGTTTTGGCCGCATAATAAATTTATTAGGTATATATACTGTCTTTGAGGAAACATAATACGGCGTAGCCTTTAATCTTAAGTTGGGACACTTCGTCATTGTTTTTCCGTCCATCGCACTGCTCCGTTAATATACCCGTCCAATGATTACCTACATCAGAATTGTCACCAGAACATCAAAAGATACTGTTCATGGAGTTTTAAAAATATATTAGCTAACTGAAACCACTATGCATTACGAGAACATAGTTATCTCTTATTTATATATTTCTATGTTAACATTTTGCTTTTGTGGCATCATTTACTTTAAATATTTGTAACGCAAATATGTAATACAAAAAAATTATCGTCTATTATCATTTCGGTTAATGTAGAGGTTTCACAAATAAGATTATACAACGATAAGATTATATTGACTAATATTATGCAAATGAGATTAATGTTTTTTTATGCAAAATAATTTAAAGTAGGTACTTGAACTGGTTATTCAATGACGAACGGTTGACCGAGACGGACAAGCGTGGTAGTGGCCACCAGCAGGCTGCTCCGAGGGAACCTACGCAGGAGTCTGCACGCCATGCTGGCTTGTCGTTTTGCATTACCTACGCTTTTCGTGTAATACGTAGCACCATTGGACATGTGGTAAGAATAGTATATGAAAGAATGACCAACGTCGATGTTGATGGATGTACGTAGGTGCCAACCAAGATTGTGACATGAAGACCAAGAGTCACCGGTCTCCAACGATCGGGTCAGCTACTGGCTTAAAAGTAACCAGTAGTCTACGGGAGCAGCTTGAGCCCTTGAATAGATTGATGAACCTAGAAGTGCTCCGCCAAGTCTGTCACGACAAACATATTTGACACTCGATTCGCTCAGCCTACCCTGCTACAGACTTAGTGTGGAGATATAATAATATGTACAAATTCTGAGAATGCAGCAATTTATAATGGATATTTCGAAAAAAACCTGATTAAGTTATATAGATTATTTAGTAATTTTCAATAATTAACGCAACATCACGCTTGTAATCCCCGAAGAGATAGACAGAGGAATGTAAAACAATCTCACGTTTCTTCAGTTACGTTTACGTCCCACTGTGGAATAGGTGCCGAGCCTGTTGCCATGCAGCGGGCACACATCCAGACTCCGAGCCGCTTCTAGCCGACTTGCTGATCAGCAGTCGCTCTTGAAACCAACACGACCAACGAGGCAGTCAAGTATAACGTTTAACTATTGTTTACGTCTTGATACTTGACATGTCTTTTCTGATACTACCCTTCCTATTTCAAAAGAATTTTTATAATTTTACATGCTGGTTTCGTTCCTAATTCACATTACTATTTTATTTCTACTTTGCGTCGGCTATACTGTCTGGGCCGGAAAAATGTTTATCGCGGGCCCGATGCGGGCCGCGGGCCGCGAGTTTGCTTCCCCTGCCTTACACCCTCTTGCTAAACGTGAAAGTGAAGTACAAAGTACAAAGCTAAGTGAAGAATATTATTGTTGTAGGCATTAAATAATATTTTCACAGTCAGTACATAATGAGCATAGGTATATCTACGAAGCAATAAAAGTTGGCAAGATACCGATAAAGCCGAGGTAATCGATGCTGACAACTTGGTTATCTCACTTCATTGAGCGGTCAATCTAGTTTTAAACTAACACAATTACTCTTCCTTTGTTCGTTATTCGATTCAATTATTACTTATGCTGTTTGCATAAACTTTGTTAGCCGACTTAACTTTCACTTCATGTTTAATTTCTTAGAGATTGGGGAGCATATTATTGCTAATTGATTATTTGTGGGATACAGGTACGAAGAGAGCACCGGCCGGACGAGTGCTGGGCGCGGCACCTGCGCGGTAACGTTGGGTGGCTGCGGCTGCACGTTCAGTACTCTTTATGAAGTTTCTCTATTTGTTTTGGGGTTCTTTGAAAAATGCAGCCAGGCGAGGTAAACAATTCATCAATCGCACGTTGAACTATGTATTTGCTATCAAGTTTGCTTTTCTGTGCAGCTCTATGTTCTCGTTGTACCGCGGCAGTCGTCCTGCGCCCCGTGCCCCAGTTATTTATAAGTCAAGGTGAGCGCCCCCATCATATCAGATATTGCTTATCGAGAACTTGGCAAGGTGCAAGAACAATTAGTCGATATTTATTTATTCTTTTTTTGTTGTAAACAAAGGGCGAACTTAAAGCCAACTGACATTTTCTAGAAGCCAACCCACGTGATGATGAAAAGTTGGGCTAGGCATCTAAGTATCTTAATTTGGAATAATAAACGAGGTCAAAATATAATGTTATATATTATACTATAATATAATGTTACATATTATACTATAATATAATGTTACATATTAGGTATACTATAATATAATGTTACATATTATACTATAATATATTATAGGCCATAGATAAATACATAAATTATATCACACAAATAAATACATATATTACACGGTTACTAGTCACATATATTATGCGATACAGCTGTCGTTGAGCTTTGATCCGAAAGCACGTAGAGGTTTTATTGAGGTTAATTTAAACCACCTTTCAAGGTTTTAATAATGAAGATTCCGCATCGAATGAGCTTTATTTGGTTCGAAAGGCTTCGAAGGGTATTAGAAATGTATGGTGGAAATTCGTATATATCTTTAGATAGGTAAGGACGCAGCAAAGTGAAGGACCCGTGATATTTGTGAGCGGATGCGGGGTGGGGTCGGTAGGGCGGGCGCGGGGTGGTGCGCGGGGCGGTGCGCGGGGCGGGGCGGGCGGTCGCAGGGCGGCGGGTGGCACGTAACAAGTGAAGCGGCCCCGGGAGCAACAGTCTGCCGCAGCCCGGCCGCGCGGCTCCACACGCCACAACAAGTGTCGCGCCACGGACCAGGCCGCGCTGCTCGCGTAAGTAACGCCTTGCGGACTTATTGCTTGCCTTCCAGTCCGAATAACGAGCCTTTTTAGCTCCGCGCGTTCCTTCGCTGCCCGAACGCGCGTCGCTCCGCGCCCGCCGAGCCGCCGCTCAGGCCGCCCACCGGAGCCGTCGCCGTGAACGTTAAACTATTTGATGGATATCGCCTTCCAATACAACGCAACGGCGTACCTGTTGAATGCGTATCTAAATGATGTGTGACCTTTTTCATCACACTTCATTGTACTTTGCGCACATCTCGGATATAACCCATTGCGCTATTTCCTTAGCTCACACTCCAACGGAATCACCTGGAGTCCTAGCGCGGTTGTTATTTTCTTGCATGTCGGTCGTCCAACGCATGTTCTTTTACATATTAGAGCTCGTAGTATTAGCGTTTATCTTAATATACGTAATTTTGTTTCTGATGGTAAACCGCGCAATCTTCGATTGGGCAACATCAGTTCCATTGACACACCTATTTGTGGCAGAAAGCAAACGTGTTTGCCGTCCCGTCCCGAAATATAGTGCAACTACAGACGCAACATGTTCACTGGCTTACTTATAAAGTATTTCTACCTTGTCTCATGTATGAGTATCAATACCATAGTAAAATCTATAAATGTATTGTAATCGTTAGGAGCCTGATAGACACATTACGTTTATTGAACAAAATGTCTTTTTGAATTATGTTATTCATAATTGTCTGGTAGGTGAACATTAAGTATATAAAAGGCCTCTATGACCTATAATTACTATTGTGGGTGTATAAAAAATGAAAGATTATTGTAACGAAATCTTCCAAGGTATGAAAAGGCAAAAGAATACCCTGAAACAAAGGATCGTTTGATGAAATTCCTGTTTTCATCTCGCAGCACACAGCAGAAACGTGAACAGCGCGTCCCCGAGATCGTAAAAGAATCGATGTTTTAGAAACCGTGTAGGTGACGCCTGCTGCGAGTGAGCTGGGAATTTAAAATAGAACAGACTTTCTTGGATTGTGCTAATATAAATTTAAAGTGATTCAACCAAAAAACATATAAAGAAGGCTCGATGGAACAGCTTGCAGTACGAGAATTTTAAATAAATGTTGACAAAGGTCGTATACTGTGAGACGATCAGATGTTGTAATGTATGCAAGTGTTTTACCAATTAATGATTGTGTTCTGCCGCTAGCGTAAGTCAGTTGCTGAACAATGGCGACATATGTATGTCTAGCGATTAGGACTAAGTATTCTGGCCACAGTCAACCTTTAAGTGGAATAAGATGGAGTAAAAATGCTTAGCACTTTGATGAGACCAATATTCATCATTCCATAGTTGGTATGAAGTTGCAAATTATTTATAAGATTTTATTTAAAGATACGTTTAACGCTTAAATTAAGCGTTTTCCTTGGTATTTCTTCACACAGCACAGCGTACACCGACCTGCTGCCTCTCGCAGGCACCTGCGACTCCTCTCACGCTATTCTTTGGTGTCATTTTGTAGAAATATTCGCATCTTTTTAAGTTTCGTTTGCATCATGTCTTATGTTATTAGTGTCAATAAATGCTTGTTTCTGTATTATGCACGAGCAGCGACGATGAATAGTTGAGATTATGTTCCATGTGTGCTATATCTAATGGTGGATTACGAGAAATAGATTGTGGTGAGCTAGAAAATGAAAGAAATACGAAAAAACGTAATATCGCGACTGTGATCCCCGAAGAGGTAGGCAGAGGAGCGTAGAACCCTCCCACGTTTCATCAGTTACATGTACGTACCATTATCGAATAGGGTGTGAGCCTTGTGCCATACACCGGACACAAATCCAGACTCAAAGCCAGAATTTGCCAAAACTTACAAATTTACAAGATCTTAGTTAGATCAATCTGCTTAGATATTATAGATAATCTGCTCCCTAGACCACTCAAGCTGCAGTCGCACCCGCAACCACCGAACCAAAGAGGTAGTCAAAATAAATACGAGTACATGCCTTTTTAATACGTATGTTATATTCTATTACACGGACTATTTATTCGAACGTAATCTATTTATAAAGTCTCGATCATCAAATGTTGCCTTAATATGAAGGGGCGGAAATATTAATTATTTCAAAGTTAGTGTTTCACAAAAACTACTTGTTTTTTGTATGCGCGTTTCTTTCTCTAAAAGCAAGTGTACGAGTACCTAATGTAGTGAAAGTATGCATAAGACTTCCACATAAAAACGCTCGGTCAATTTAAAACGCATCATAACGTTCCCTTGTTTTTGAAATAAAATACTTGCTTATCTTCATATATTTGTTATGTTTAATACTTTAACTGTTAATTTTAGGTTATGTTTATGTGGAATAAAGCCTTTACGGTTACACTGCAGAGCAGAGATCTTCATGGACTGTTGTGGCAATCCGTAGGAAAGGACTATGTGGAATAAATATTTGTCGTTAATGCCCTAATATTTACTTCAATCTATCTGCTAGCGTCTGATTGATATTTTATAATTTTCTTCCAAATAAATTTTATGGTAGTAAGAAATTTGGTAAACGTGATAAACAAATTGAATTTCGACCATTGAAAATTATACGACTGACTAAATAATTTCAAATTTTGACATATTCAGATGGTTATATCTCAAATGTTACCTTGAAACCGGATACTGAATACGTTAGATGACAGGATCGGATTGCACGGTACAAACTAAGAAGCTTGAAACGCTTATTACGAAGATACCACAGCAAAGGTTTACGAGGTAGATGAAGACATTATTTATTTCATGGATCCGGCTGGGCTTAAAACCGCCCGAGAGAGTTTAGCGAGGAGGGCATCTATTATGCATAATAAAAAGCCTGTATGAATTTAAAATTCATATGTGGTGTCACTGCAAATGTACTTGTGCAGAGCTCAGTGCTGTAGCTCAAAGCTGCTTTGAATTGTAAAAGACTTAGTCATAATGAAAACACCAATTATTTTAATCTGCAGTGGCAATAGAAGAAACATTAATGTGCATTCAAGTAATTGTGCTGAATTCCTTCTTTAACATAATCATTAATGTAACTAATCCTGTGTACAGGTAGCATAAAATATTTTCCCGTTCGGTTCGTTTGTGTTTGTGTTTGTGTCAGAAAAGTAGATAAACGGAATTTTGATTTCAAGCATCAATAATTTGTAAAAGCTGCCGTCGTGAACTTGCGACGTAATGGTATTAGCATGGAATGATGAGAATATCAATGAATGTAACGTGAAGGGATAATGTTGTATATATTTTCGCGGCAACTTTTCGAATGAGGATCAATTCAGGTCCGTAAACTATTTCGTATTTATCTTTTATTGGGCGAACGTGACACGTGAAACGTCGTTGTGCGCTTGTCCGCTGAGATATTTCATGTACCTACTCACTCACGAGTCGGGATAGACGTGTACCGTTTTACAAAAAAGTGCGTTTAAGTTTAGGAAAACATCGTTTGAAAACCTGCACAGCTTAGATTACATAAACACAATGTTTTCTAAGGCGTGTTACGACTGAGGGCCTGCGTGGCAGGCTATGGCCTTCACTCTCTGACTGTCAGAGGGACCCACGTCCAACAGTAGAACGATAAAAAGATGCAAAAAATAGTAGGATCGTGTTTGCCTCTAATCCGGCCCGTGGTGGCATGCGAGGTACATCGTAGTGCACGCTCATTTAGACGGTACCTATTCACTCTTGTTTTGAGCATTTAAATTAAACGTGTCCGAACATAATAGCGCGTCATGAGGCATAGTCCGAACCGGAGTGAATCAACCAGTTATCGCCTCACACCACTGTCAGCGCATAAAAATGTCAAAGTGTACGTATCAGTTGTTATAAATACGATTTGTTACGTGACTCGATAACGTTTATTTTGTCTACGAACTTTTTAACTCGATACTAAATGAGCATTGAAAGACGCACCAATCACGCCTTTTGGGCGTGTCCGCGAGATGTTACGGACTGAAACTGTTAGGGACAAATCTTAAGAGCTCCTTCAAAATATTAAAATACGTATTCGTAGAATTATTAAAATATATGAGACGTGTTAATAAAGCTTTATATTAGTTGTATATTTAGAGATTTTAACACCTGTTTTATATACTAAGTATTTAAAATACATTTGTTTATTATGATAAGCCACCTTCCCTGTGTTCGTACCTAAGGGAAAGCGCAAGTGCGTCCCAAGATGGAGCACGCGCGTCCAGGACAGGCCTACTTTGAAAAGTCCCAGGTCACATGTGTATATTTTGTTGTGGTCATTATATTTTTATGTAAAAATCATATGAAACTAATATCATATGAAAATAATGATGTCGAACAGAACACTGACCTGTTACTATGTTTAGTTTAATTAGTACAAATTGTAAAGAGTAGTATTAAATGGATAGCTCAGAACAACAACAGATACAACTAGGATTTTCTGTTACTACGACAACTGCTGTCATGTGTGCTATTCGAAGTCGTTATAAGGCGCATTCTGACTCCCGAGTACTGAACATCGCTCTAGTAGCCTGTGGCCTTTGTAACATGTGACCTGACAGTGACACCCTCAGACTATAACATATTGCTTTAGTGACGATGGCTTTACGCTGGAAGAAGCGCGGCGGCCGTACAGCGTGCACATGTTTTAGGGCTCACTATTCAATAAATTGTTATAACCATTGCTATATTACAATTCAGCTGTTTAACAAAATTTACTAACTTCGTAAAACTGTCATCAATGACGTCGGCGGCAAATAACTTTAACGGGTGTCGAGCTGTCTATGTGGCCATCGTCGTGCGTGGCGCGAGCTGGTGGCACGTGCGAGCTGAGGAGTTGTAACTGACTCCTCGGGAGTACGAGACAGCTGTGCGGTCGCAGGTGGGGCTTCAGCGCCGCTAGGAGCGGATGATTTGTTAATTAAAACAAGTAGCAGCTACTTCGGTAACTGCGTAATATCATTCTTGTACATATCTGTGTACACAAGAACACATTATGTGTGAACACAGATGTGTTCCCGGAGAAATTATAACTATTTGTGGGTACTTTCGATGCGTTTCGAGTCTGCAAATAGATATAATTGTGGCAAAAGTATAAATATTTTAATATCTATTTTGTTTTTTCGCAAAACATTACAATATAATAAAATGAAGAGTAAAGGAAAAAGGCTTGACACAGACAAGACAAACGAGTTACGTTGAGCTGTTCTTAGTTTTTATTGTCCGTGTTGTAACTATAAGTGAGTGCAGCATATTGATAATGTTCGCAGAGCCGCCAATAAAAGATAAGGCGCGAGCTCGCGCGGCGGCGCCGGTAACCTCGCGGGGTCGGAACAAGTCGCTACGATCTAATAAACATTTGAAACTCTCCCTTTGTGTTCTTTATTGTTTCAATAGTTGATTTACTTTAATATTCCAGACGCGCTACCGCCTGTATGTGTGACTTGTGGACTCGGGGACTATGATCGCATAAACAAAAAAGCAGAGATATTAATGTATGTTGTATGTTACTTAGGACCTGCCTACGACACTTTTAAATACGTTCTTGTATTGGCCGTGTAGGGCACACAATAAAAGATCCGCACTGTTTGTAAGCTCGGAATAAGTATTCTATTTACGATAAAAACACAGAATAATACCCTATTTACAATCGGTGCTCCCTGCTTACCCCATGAGGGACCTGGCGTAACGATATGTACCTATGTATAATTTGACTGGTTATAACACGCCTACTTAAAGTATTTTAAAAGTTTAATACGAATACGAAGAATTACAATATAAAGTGCTACTTCAAGTTAAATTTGAAATAAGGGGCACATACTTGGAGGTAATTACTTTCTGTGCTTAAATATATCGTGAGAATAATGTTCACGGGAATGAGAATGTTCTGGATGCAGATGGCATGGGAGGCCATGACATACAATCCCATGAGGTACTGGCCGCCGGCGCCGGGGCGTGAGGAGTCTTCCGAACCGGTGGCCGTGTATGAAGACAGCGATGTATGTAGAAGAAGCACGTCTTGCTCGGAATGATATTTTGTACTTCATGCCCTCTGCTTACCCTGTAAAGTAGGCAGAGGGCAGAGGGCATCTGGCGTAACGATAATATAATGATACCATTTAAATATTAATGTTACAAGAATGTAAAGTGACATGTACCTATTTGATAGACCTGTCATATAATGCTAGTGCTAGTGTTTTCAATTGAAACTTTAATGATTTCAGTACAATTCGTTAACGTTATTTTATCCCGAATATTGTACGTAGGTATCTCAAAAATAAATTAATAAATAATTCAAACCAGAATGATATAAAGTTAATAATGTGGTTATGATATATGACAACAAAATTGTATCGCAGTTGGGAACTTCGCAGTCTAGTGCGCATTAAATTGTTCATATCAATGCGTGCGAGGCACGGCCCGCTGGAGCCGAGCTCAGGACGCAGCCGCCGACGCAGTCCGCAACGCGATCACCTCACGCGTAAGCCATTCCAAATGCTTCTTAATAATCGCCAACAAATGACATGTGTCTTGTATTCTAATGTCAAACAACTAGAAGTTACTGGAACATGTTTAAGTTTATTTGTGCACCACAAGTTTTCGTAAATGATAATGATACAAAACAATGATTACTAATTCTGTTAATATATCGTCACCAGGTCGCGTACGGTGAGGGCAGAGGACCCGCGTGCCAAGTACGAGTATGTCTATCCTGCTACGAAATTCGGGTGCGGTGTTATGCAAAAAGTATACTCGAATGTATTATGGGGTCCAAAACAGTAAAGCATGTTGTGTGGAGCACGTTAGGTATTCGTTAGGTAGAACGAGTCAGGAAGAGCACATTAGGTAGAACAATGCAAGTAGAGGATGTTAGGCAAACATGTTCCCGTGACTGCGAGTCAATATCGAGTAGGGACAATCGGAAATAATTGTGAAGATGGCACGCTCCATCGGTAACTGACGCGTTTCGAGTGGCGGCCGACGATCAGCGGATTTTTATCGCTTGGTTTGAATGGAAATGCCATTTGTTTATAACCACATGACGTCTACTATTTACGTAATGTATTATCAAATGACGTCAGTTATTGTTGGTCGCAAATATTATTTTTGCCAAATGTTAATCAAAGACTATAGATAGACTGCCTCGTTGGTCGTGTTTGTTGCAAGTGCGACTGCCGATCGGGAGGTCCCGGGTTCGATTCCCGGGTCGAA
>DWDW01000470.1:0-14773 GCA_018245635.1 Mimoniades versicolor eupheme | reverse complement strand
CTCGGTTTGTGGAATGCACACAATTTTGGAACGAAGTTCCTTTCATACAAAAAAGGTATAAAATATTGTATGTATACAATTAGACTCATTATATTATATAAAATTGTTCTAACAAGCTAACAACATTGCAAGCAAATCGACATTTCTCAACAAGTATTCCAAAATTTGTAATAATCACAATAAGCACAATTGTTATCTTTACTGACTGAAGATGGTACTTTTTAGGAAAAAAATGTATGCTTACAAAGAAAATACATATTGTTTAACTGTTATTGTATGTTGTAGAGAACTACCCCGAGGAGATCCACAAGTATCGCGGGAACAAAGACCTCGCGTGCTCGCATGCAAAGCGCACACTTGAGCGCAACAAACCAGTAAAATGACGCACACCGCGTCTCGTTTTGATATATTTTGCCTCAAAATTCATCAATTTATAAATAAAAGCACGCTACTGTCCATAGTCTTATAAATATTGTCTTATAAATATATAATCTTATAAATTTCTCATTTTATCTGTGCCCAAAATTGTCAAATATGTAGCTAAATGAGATTAAAATTTAATTATGATTGTTTACGTTAAATGTAATTAATACTAGTAATAATTTAATTCGCTATTTGTATCCGTTTTGTGAGGTTTTTTGTTCGATTTGATCATTTGGAAAGTTGAAGGTGAAGGTGAAGAAAATCCGGGTTTTATATCTAAAAATGTTCTATAACGATACATGTTGTTTGCTACGTATTATTGTACACCTTTGAGACCAATCGAATTTGAGATAGAATAGAAGGGAAAGGGAAGGAGATTCACGTGTAGAAGTAACAGAGAGAACAGAAAGTAAGAGATTTGAAATCAAAATCACGCAACTAATACCATAAAAAAGTCCTCTTTCAATTGTTTTTAGAAATATATCGTATTTAGTCATTAGTCCTGTATTTTTAAGCACTAAAACAACAGCACACCGTGAAAAAAAATGTAAACTGGTAATGAGAATTCATCAACATTAATATTGAGGAAACTTAATTAATTATACTTCCAAATTAAGTTACGATCCAAAGGTTACTCAAAGACGGAATCAATAAGCCACAAAATCTTACAAATTAAGCCACAATTACACGTAATATTATTCTGCGAGTTTCTCAAAATAATCTTAACTCGATAAGCCTATTTATGAAAAATAAACTTACTTCTTTATTACGTCGATTGATTGGTTAAAAAGCGACGACATGATAAAAACTGATACACAATAAATAACAGTTTCTTTACAATATAATTTATTTATTATTATCATATTGTAATGCCAAATCCTTCACGGGGCAGACAGTCAGCACAGAGCACCCCATGCCTCTATTCTTACGGATCTGACCTTATTCTTCTACATTGATTACTGTCCTCTTGCAAGTAATCGACTAAAATGTAACGAATGCTCTTTATTTATAATCGCAAGAAACACATACCTCCGTACTATTATTATGTTATGAACGACTATTAAAAACGATTTCAGATCATGACATAGGTAATGATCAAATCATTCCTACATAATATAAGCATTGGAACAGACTGATAGTCAAGATCCTTTATAATTAATGCAGATTGCGAAACTATTATGAGGAACAAGCAGTCCTGAGCTGCAATTGTATCTCGCATCCCCTTACCAGTTTCTCGGTTGGCGCCATTTTAATGGCGCGTTAGTCAAACATTAGAGGGCAGGGATGGCGCGGAGTGCGCACCGCGCGCAGAAGGCCACTTAAGTAAAATTAGCTTCTTCTATATCGCAAAGAACACTATTGGGTGTTCGCTGCCTAATGCTCCCCCTTCGCGCGCATCTAGATTAAAGCGATGGGGTAGATGTCGAGATTTGCCAATACGCTTTGTTGTTGCGCATACGCTGTGTAGGGTTCTACCTCTGCTAAGGGTTTGTGTGAATTCTCACGTTTTGTGTATGTCGGTTGTGTACCGCTGTGTATATATAGGTGGTCGTACATATTTTTAATTGTTTAAATGTACTATACTGTATCATTAAATTGTAATTATATAGTTGTGAAACGTGGGAGTGTTCTACATTCCTCTGCCTACCTCTTCCTGGATGACAGGCGTGATGTTATGTCAGTGAATATAAAAATTAAAATATTCCGTTATTGTATTTCAAAAAACCTACCTACTTATCTAGATATTTTGAAAACTGTCGTTTGTACGATATTACATTTGGACTCCTAGAAATCACGAATATACAAAAAAATTATTCTTGATACTTAATAGATAGTACTTCAATAGAAAATAAATAATACGATAATGGAATATAAGTATAACAAAAATACGATACGAAACACGCAGAAAATGTTTGCTTAAAGCACAAGCCGTGATTACTTACACTCGTTTGAAGCGATTGTTCGCAGACGGCACGTGAAGGAAATTTTATCGCATTAATTCAGAATAAAGCAAGAACGGGCTGAGCTGTTATTTAGCCTCCTTGAATGTTAAGTCTCACATATACCCAGTGCAAGCACTACACGCCGCCGCAGTCAGACTTTGAAATGGCCCTTGAGGGCACCAATGGTTGATTCGCAACGCTTCATATAATTTCATATTACTGTACTCCACATTTTCTATTATTACGTGCGACAGGAATTGTTGGCGTTGTCATTCTGTTACACTATCAACTTAACAAACCATTTGGTTTTACTTCGCTGCTTTGCTTCTTTGCGCATTGCCACTAAGAAACTAAATGTGTGTGAAAAATGCCGTAAGATTAAATAGCTTTGTTTTGTTATGTGTTAAAATCGTTTAACTTTAATTTAACAGTGTTTTAATTAACGTAGGGTTTAAGATTTTAAAATACGTACGATACTGTTTTACGTACATATTTGTTTCATTAAAAAATGATAACCTTTTTTATCATTTATCACATGAAATATTGTACTGAAAAGTAACTGAGTAGTAAATCTTAAGATGAAAAGGAAATAGTACTTATTGATTAATATTGTAGACAATATAAACTAATGAAATATCATCAAAGGTACGTAATTATAATACTTTCTTATTCTTAAATAGGAGAATATTTGATAAGAGTATTAATATTGAACATTATTGTTTTCGAAAGCGGTAACAGAAAGGCAGTTGTAACAAGCGCCTGCAATTCGATTACGAGCAATGCTGCCGCGGTAAATATCGCATAATAAGACACAAAGTTTAAGGGGATAATTCTCAATAATGTAAATAGCAGAAGAAAAAAAGGTTACTAATATTTTTATTTCATTATCATTTAGTCAGTTACGATTGGCTTGAGAACTATACAACGTATGATAAAATTTACAAAATACTTTTTTTAATCATTAGTTTGTGTGTTTTAGAAATTAATATATCTAACTGAATGTATTTTAATGTCTCATACGCTTAGATTAATTGACATTGATTTCTTATCATAGGTATCCAACATTTAAATTTATGACGGCACCGATACACATCTAAGTTGAAAAATCACCTGCAAATAATAGAAATAGTAATTTTTATAATATATAAAACTTCTAGGTACACAATTTATAACACGATATAAAGTTGACATTTCATCAAGAAGATAGATTTCAAGTAAAATAGTCTGTAGATAGTACCTACTAAAGAAGTGAAAACAGCAGCTATGAAGATGAAATTCATCGAACTTTATCTATATAGGTATATCCTTTACGAAGTTTCTTAACCACAGGCTCCCGTAAATCGTGAACTGCTATATGGCTTCGTGTATGTAGATTTGACTCAGAAAAGGTCGATGCGGCAATAAATTAATAATAAAAGTTGGAAATTTGTTGAACTTTCCCGATTTAGACGTGACGTAAAGTGAAAATCCCATTTATATTTTGATCGCTGCGCGTTCCCGAACGCTCCCCGAGGATCGGTGGCAATAAACTGCGTTGTATTGTACCTAATTTTGTTTCGGCGCCAACTTTGTACCGCCAACGCGAAACAACTTCATCACCAAACGTTTGCTAGGCTGTTATTCCATTACATTTGGATTTTACATATACCATACTAAATCACCATTTATACTAAATTAACCATGTTCTAAAATCTAATCTATAATAATAATCATATCATTGTTCCATCTCGTTTAGCGTTAGGCAGAGAATACCAAGTTCCAAACATCGCTATCTTTACAGCCCTGACTTGCTTCTACTTTCGTCACTGTTTGGCTCCTCAGTTCTACACTTCCGGCTTCCTCGTAAGCCAGTACCTGACCTATTTGGTCAAGATCGAAACACGTTAAATAGGTAATAGATTCTGGTTAAACGACCTGGCTTGATTATATAAAAAATACATATAATTTCTCGTTGGAATTACATATATTTTCTCGCCGAGAGTCTACTGCATTCTTCTGCCTACCTCGTCGTCGATTTCAGGTGTGATGTTACGCTATAACATTTTATTAATAATTGCTGATGTTTATTTGCCGCATTTGACTCTTTGTCTTACAATTACAATTACAATTATTCTTTATTGTACACCTAAGGCACAGAAACAAATACATGAAGGAATCAAAAAATTAATAATCTGGTATTTCGTTTTCAATAAGCCAGTACATCACCACCAAAAGCGCTGCGCTTATAAATTTATAAACAACTAATTGAAACTTCGTTGTAACCTTGCAAAGTCCTCAAGAAAACTGAACAAACCCGAACATCTTGCAGTGACGTAGTTTGTCCTGTATGATTGATTACATCCACTTTGACTTTCCCTGGAGCAGACTCTATTTACTTGTATATAATCACTATATCATAAGCCTAATTGACTACTGACATTCAGAATTACTAGACATTATATAATTTATATTATGAGATATTTATATTACAAACGGAATTTCAAAGAAAATGTTGAAACACAGCATTATGACATACAAATCAAAATTCATTATATTGATAATAAATTTCGTATTTCTATAAGAACCCAACGATGTCATTCAGTGCATTTTTGAATGACAGTATCATTATTTGAGTCGAAAAATATCTGTATTCACTCGTACGTATCCCGAAAAGCGATGCCAAACGGTATATATCAATGCTTACTCAGATTTGCAAGATAACATCGAGTCTGCGCACGAAAATATTTTCCACCGAAAACACTTCGACAAATAGCTCGGAATGGTCAGCGAGGTTTTAAAGCGATTCAATAGTTATCTATGTGTAGCAATTCGTCAACGTCCCTGTATAATCCCCTTCTCTCAATGAGTTCTAAGCCGGCCGAGGATGGCGTATCATCCATCACCCACCGAGCGCCTCTGCCGCGACCCGAACTTTTATTACAGACTTCGTGTCGCGCGCAGTCCCCAAACCCTCATGGTTAAACATAATACATTGCTCGTTTTGTACGAACATACGAAATATTTGAAGTCACGGCAAGCGATGAATAGTGATATAAAATTTTTACGATTACAGTTAATGTTCCGCAATTGACACGTGGTACCGCTACCAAAATACGAATCCGCTACATCATCGTATAGGAACTATCAGACACCCCCATAAAAACCAATTCGTTCCACATCTTATCTCTTTAAGAGCTTCAAATAATCAATTTTATCTACATAGAAGTGTGGCTTTCGGCCTTTTGCTTTTAGGAGGATAAAATATATTAAAATTGAGGGATTTTCTTTCTCGGAATGTCGCGGGTGGTCGCTTTTATTTTTTACCTGAAACTCGTAGTGAAGCAAGTTCAGCGAAAATATTAAAAGTATGCACGTAACCAGATACTAGGAAAGTTACACAAGTTTCGCCTGAACGTGCTGAGTGCTGTCAAAACTCACTGTAAACTATAATTTTATATTTGAGAGTTGAGATATAGTTATTGCTCATAGTAATAGAAGTAGAATTAGCATACATTTTTAAAATACATTAATATAGCTCTTTAAAATACATTACTGTAACTCTACTTATCACTTCGGAGACAACAGGCTTGACGTACGTACATTATAACGATTATTGCACTTATTAAATTATTAAAAAAAAGCTAAAAACACTAACATTATACATTGAATAATATCACAACCGAAGGGAGAAGCAAAGAAGTATAGTATTCCCACGTTTCACCTTTTATAATATACTCGTACATCCCACGGAATAAGCGATAAGGATATTGGCGCGAATATCACACCACAAATTAATACCATTAAAACTTACAAGCGTTATAAAACAAAACGGTTCCACATAGGTAACAGTATAACAAACATGCGCATAAATTAAATGCGACGAAAGCGTGAACAATTCTCATGACAGCGACCATGAGCGCATTGTGTTCCAAAATGATAATGTAAGGGAACAAGTTAGTATCGAAATATCTGGTCGCGCGGGTAGAGAACACATCTGGCGCCGAATCAATTTATCGTGGCGACGTGACATTCGCTCGTAGAGCTGCGGAACTCTACCACTGCGTATTCGTATCTCTACCACTCCAACTGTACATAATACGTTATTTGTAACACCACACCAATAATATTACGTACGGTATTATACATTTCACACCATCTGGATCAGTAGCCGTTGGTGTCCCGCGCCATGGGCTTAGTGCGGGCCATCTCCATCACATAGAATCTTTATCATTATATAATTTTACTTTTTCTCCTATTAGTCAACTTTTGTTATTCCTTTATGTGATTATATAAATGTCTATTTCTTCTTATATTACCTAATTTTATGGGCGTTTAGCGGTCTAACACAGACTGCTTATTATGATGTTGACATTATTTTCTCTACCGTACGTCAAAACGTGAAAACTATAAAATAAAGATAATTGTGGTATTGTTTTTACAGCTTTTTTCAGATAATAATCAAGCAATTAGGAGTTAGAGACAGACATAAAAATAGAGCACTTTCATGTAAACTGTTAAAGTGTTATCCTTAGATAGAACTTATATACATCAGCTTATATACAATGATTTGAAAGATGCTGTTCTTAAGTACATAACGTAAAATTATTTGAAAATATATTTCTATGTTCATTAAATTTACACAACTGTTTCCTAATCGATTTTTAAACTCGTTAGCTTCATGTATATGTGTGTTGTTCGCTCCTTCATATGTGTTTTGTGCGCTCACATGTGTCATGAACTCCGTTCGTTCATGATCTAAGTGCTTAACGACAGAAATATGTAGTTTAGTGGTAAAATCGTTTATTAATTAAAAAGGAAATATTGATATAAAAGATCAATACTAAGCAAATGAAAATGTAAAAGTATAAAATAGATAAGAGCGTATTTTCCTTTTAATTAACAAACAGACAGAGAGTCCAGCTGATAGTATATGGTCACAATCGCCAATGCAGTGCTGAAATTAAAGCAGAGCTATTTTCAACTCTTATTTCCATGTCGTAGCGCCCCGTGAATATAAGCTGACGTAGCGGAAGCAGCGTCTCTGATCCGGTGAGACCAAGGGCGCTTCAATCCCGGCGCCAACGGCGTAAACAATAAAAATTACATACATCGCTCATATATGTACATAAATTAAAATGTATTCTTCTCATGTTATGATCGTAATACAGACTAAGCCTATGAAAAGAATGAGGAATATAAAAGGACAAAGTCAAGTTTTTAAAGATATAACTACATATATGACACCGGGTTCTCTCTACCTACCGCTTATAGAACCTGGCGTTATTATATTTAAACTTACAAAATGTTATAAATTTTTGAAAGACATTTAATAACGTATTGTATGTAACGTAATGTAACATAATATTCTATTGTATCCTTTCCATAGCATATTATTATGCTACTGCTGTATTCAACATTGTTTTACATGTCGTTTTATGAGCTATCGCAAACTGTCATTTGCTTTGTGTGTCAGACGATTTTATTGTCTTTCAACTACGTTATCAGCCTCAGAGACAGCGCACGCTAAGCAGATCAGTCAGTAACGGGAGCAGCAGATCAGTAACGGGGGCTTACTGGACGCCAAATGGCTACCAGACCAAGCTTGGCTCTCTTAACAAGTAATCACAGGACATACTCGTAGGAAAACCCCATAGAAGATGACGTAAAAGGATCTCGTAAAACCGTGTTCCAGAAACGTATTTCCGTATAATTCGATACTGAGTTCGAGCGTATTTTTATAATAATTTCAAGTTGAAAGATGTCTATATATTTTAGTAGCGTGTAGTGTAAATAGTTATTATTTGAAGCATAATTATGCGTTACAAAAGCTATGGTTAGATTAATTTTGCTACTGTATATTGTCAGGTATTTCAATCATTTTTATATTTCATAAATATTAACTACAGCCACCGATGTTGTTTAAACTGTGTTAAGTCCTTATTAATATTTTATATCTCTAAACTGTTGGACATTTAAATACATTAAAAATTACTATTAACATGGGAAACGCACACATAAGAGGTCGCTATCAACATATTAAACACGCACACACATGAAGCTGCCGCCACATGTGAAACGCGCGAACAAATTAGAGTGGAAGACGTTAGAAATATTGACAGATAACAAATTCGATTCTCTCCGCATACGTTTTGTGCGCGATTTGTGATTGATTTCCGGCGGCACACACCCTCCGCGTCGGCAGGTGTTCGCCAGTTGCCGCAAGTAGTTGTTCTATCGGGCGAAGATTGACTGATTGAGTTCACCCCTTTCCGATACACCGATACTCGTGATGAAATGATGTTATTAATATTAAATACAACGTTTGTTATTAATATGTAAGTGTATATATTCAACTGCCTCGTTGGTACGTGTTGGTTGCAAGTGCGACTCCCGAACGGGAGGTCCTGCGTTCGATTCCATGTATTAAAATAAACGAACATATAATTTCATGAATGGAACCAGTTATCTATCATTTTGCGTCTACAATACAGATAGTTGAATAAAGAATGTAATAATGCCATATTTAATTAAAACTAATTAGTTGCTACCTACATATCCTTAATTAGATGCCTACATACACATTTTGTTGCTGTAGGAATGCAATATATTGCATATAAAAAATGCTCAGGTATAATTGAAACTTGCAACTTGCGATGAACAAAAATCAGTTTCAAAAACCTATTCCGCGGGTCTGATACCAATGTACACAACGACGAAGAGTAGTTATATTTTATGGTGAAGAAACGTGCAATTTATTCAAGAGAATCGCTATGATATTCAATTTTAAAAGTTTGTTAAACTGATTGTGCTCACAAAACTGTTAGCTGCTTACAAACCTCACAATTTTATTGTTGTTATTGTTTCTTAAAAATAATGTTTTAAAAATAATCCAGGATAAAAAGTGTCTAGTAAAGTAAAGCCGTAATTATAACCAGAAAAGATTTTTACCCATTTTGTTCTGTAATTAAATTTCCAGTACAATTGCATTTCACTGCAAAACAAACCACTTTTATTATTCAGCAAAGAAATAATTTGCAGACTCATAATTGCTTATACAAGTCAGTTCTACCAGCTATTCATAAGAAATTGTAGGAGAAAAAGTTTTCGACACAAAAAAAAACATTCCCGTTTACACTTCCATCAGCAGTTCATATTTAAGCGTCCGCATTCGAAGGTAAATACTTCATATCTGAAGCATAATGAATTTGAAGCCTTGAATATGGTATTATAATTGAGGGAACTTTGATAAAGTGCTTTAGAAAACTAAAAAGTATTATGACCTTTTGGATGTTGTTTTCGCCAATCTGAGCGTTAAGTCGTTCGTCGCGGCGGCAAGGCGGAGCACGCAACGCTAATCCTACATTGTACAGCCATTGTTCACTAACATTTTAAGCAAACTTTATACCCCGATTTGTTTTCTATTTACAGAATTTCGAAAATTAAAACTACCTTCAATAATTCTAACTAACCGTGTTCAATCTATACCAAGTTCTATATCAATTTTTCGTGAGCAAAAAATTATGTAGAAATACATATATTATGTTCTACGAAGTTACACTCTTTAACAAATACAGAATTTCTTTGTTACAATACAATCTAATATTCGCCACACTATAGATATGATAAGTATCAGTGATCATTAGATAGCAAACTTTAGTTTAGAATTCACGTTTTATAAAACTGTGCAGTTTATGTAACAACTATTTAACTATTTTGAAATGTTATTTAAACACACATGATGTGTAATTCAGAAATGACATATATTATCACGTACTTATAACCAATACAATTGGGAGCTGAAATTGTTGGATAAGGGTGAACTCGAAGCACTCCACAGTAGAATTGGCAATACAAATTAACAACGTACATTATAAACGATTCAGCTTTATTTGAGGACACGTTAATTGCCAATCAGCAAATGCAAAATCGAAGAGTGGTAATGAATTCCCATTGACAAGTCGTATGCGCCCAGATTAAAGGCACATTTGGAATAATAATACGTATATTAGCGCATTTTCTATTACTTATATAAACCGCTGTGGATTATGCAGGTAACTAAGAAGTAAAACGTTCATTTTATTTGGCTTTGTGTGTTCTCTGGCCTCCCGGTAAGGGACCTGGGGTAATGATATAGTAATAATAAGATTAACTTCAGCAACGTGAACTTACACTTTGTGTTCAAGATTAATTATCTTTAAAGTTACAAGGTGATTAAGTTAGTAAGTGTGTTTTGTTAATAAATTTCCTCCTTTTTATACTTTGTGTTTAGTTTAACAATATAACAGTGAATTATTTATTTACTTCAAAAATTATTATATATTAGACAGCGGCTAGAATCTGATATATAGACGGCATGGGTGTATACTATAATGTTAAATTTACACGCAATGAATTAGCATAATAATTTATTCAATAATTATTGTTTACTTTACTTTTTTTATTGTTTTTATTTTATTGTTCTTTGTTATTTTATTATTTTCTTTAGGTTACAAATGGCGGACTTAATGCCTGGCGGCACTGTCCAACAGTCAGTTACAAAAGGTAGGTAAAAGTAAAAGAAGAAAAAGGAAGAATTAAAAGAGTGTAATAGAATACTAATTTGAATTAATAGCATTTACATTCCCTGTAATTACAAGTGTAATTTCTGGTTCTTATTTGTACCATCATAGGGTAACACACTCGTGCGATATCATTACGAACGTTTGAAGGAGATTAAAATTAATGAAGTTCGCTTCGGGGCGAAATTTTCATTAAGCGAAGTGGTTACTATAAACGAGACGGGAAATTTTCCTAGAAAAGTATCCGGACGATCCGAACGATTTACTAAGGCTTCTAATGATGAAAGCAATCAAGAAACGGATTCATTATAAAGATAGTCTTTCTAATCAAGTGATTTTAATACGGAAAAGAAACCTGAAGAAAGTAATATTAATTTGATTTTCATATTACATAAACGTGCATTTTTTGTAACTACAATAGACACATTATAACATACATATGTATATATGAAATATGTAGGTGTAGTTACTGAACAAACTATTTATAGCGTAATATCACGCTGGTAATCCCCGAAGAGGTAAGCAGACAAAATAGAAGGAATAGAAATATTTGTTGAATAAATACAAAGTATTTATACAGTACGAATTTTAATACGAAGTGAATTGTTTTATTTATTTATTATTTTTAATATACATACTTAAGATGCTTGTACAGTAGAAGTATTTGGGTACACCCGCCTGTGTATCAGATAGTAAAATTTTCAAGTTAGCTCGCTCATGTGTCAGCATAAATTGGCCAAGAATGTGCCAAGTTCTACATAGTAACTTTTCCCTTGTATTCTTTTTACTATACTATATTCGAAATATTATTTCGAAATAAACGTTGTAATTTCACATACCATAGTTATATTACTACAAAGAAGACATTTACCTGTCATACACAAAATACAAGGTGCATATATGATGTAACAAAATGATTATTATCAGCATTGACTGGTCATTCTAAACTCTAACCAAACATACAGAATATTCAAAATCCTTGCTCAAGATTCAAGATTCGTTTTGATTTGAACTTGATCTAACATTGAAATTTATAAAACTCCCATTCAGGTTTATTTACCCGTTATAACCAGTAACATCCAGTAATAAACGAACTTTATGAATCCGGTTCAAAGCGACCGGTTAAATCTTTCGCTGTCCGGGTAAAACTCATTGTGTCCAGCGCGTACCTCCCACCTGCTTTTAACATGCGTTACTTTAATTGTAATAACCTAAACTTTATGATAGCTTTATATTGTTATTTTTAATTATTGTATTAGAAATATTTGGTACTTGGAGTTCTACCTACCTCGTAATCTAGGATGATATTATGATAATAATAATGAAATTCAATTGAAAACAATACATATAACAGTCAATGTATAAAATTAATATTGAACAACGGAGTATTATTTGACACAAAGGTGGATGAGAGGAAAGAGATTTAAAACGGAAAATATCCCCCTGGCGATACTTTTAATTAAATCGGACGCCCCCCACCTCCGCTGCAAAACTCTTTCAAGTGATTTCACAAACTTTACAACAAACTGAAACAATACTTATCTAACTTCTTGTATCTCTTTGCATTTTAATAGGAATTTTGTATTACAATTGTATCATTAAAGTATGACCAGATAAGCGGGCATAGTAACTGTCTTCTACAACCGCTGTGTACTAGCAACACATTGGCATACAACTTCGTTATCTGCTCACCACCAACATTGTAATGGGACAATATGTGTAAAATCATACTCGTAAGGCTTAAACATTTTTTGCATTATATGTGCTAGAACTGAAAGATTTGATGTGAGAGAAATTCCAGGTTTTAGCTGCCGTGGAAGAGAACGAATATAAATAATAAAAAACAATATTCACGTATGATCTAACAGAAAGTCACAAAATAACAATTGCGTTTTCACAAAATTGTCCACGTGTTTGTACAACCTTTCGTTCAGGTTATAATAATATGTTAAAAAGAGACAGGGACACAGAAGAAGGGAGAAAGACAGTTGCGCACCCGGCCGCCCACTAGCCTACTCGTGTGTTCATTTGTGGTAGGCTTGATGCACGCACGAACTTCGTTCCAAATGTGAAAAAAATTGAAAAATCTAAATACTTATAAATGCATAAATGATTCATGCAAATTTTAGAGGTTTTGACTTTTGAGCTCATTCCCTATTCCATCATAAGATACAACGTAATTGCTGAAACGTGGGAGTGTTCTACATTCCTCTGCCTACCTCTTCGGGGATTACAGGCGTGATGTTACTAGTTTTTTTAATATATTTCATAAGTTTTTTTTACTATGTGCTGGCGCTAGCGTCATCCTACGTTTTTCTACCGCTATATTTATAGTGTAATATCCACGACAATTTCAGCCTGCGCGATAATAATCGAGCAAAACTTTTACACTAAATTTTCCCTTCGCTACAAAAAAGGATTGTAAAAAAGCCTTAAAAGAATTTTTTTATGCTAGCAACCCGTTAGCGGGTACCCTGACGTCGCAAATACCATAAATCACTACTAACCACTACACTAAACCTGTAACCTTCTTCATAAAACTATAACATTTTTATTTATTACTTGATAAGCGATGAAGCATGATTTCAGACTGAAAAAGTGGAATTCCCTGCCGGAATTATTTAAGACATGAACGAATAGACATTTCCTAGGGAAGCGCGCTAGATTCAAGAATGCAAATCGCTTTCCATGAGGTGGATTATCATGCGCGAGCCTATTGCTAAATAAAAAAAAGTCAACGTTTGCCCGCGATCCTGTTTGATGGAAAGCACAAATAATAACATGTACTACGCATAAAAAAGTTTATTCGCCTTTGATTTAACGAGTCCTAAATTACATGTACATAGGGACGAGAAAAAAATGATGATTGATAGTGCAACATTGATTCGCGTGAACAATGATACATTGAACCAAAGTGTTTGGGACATAACCTTGTTATTGGCATTGTACGTCGCGGCACTAGCCATTAAAATCTAATATCCGTAGGAGCCGTGTAGGTTGAGGTTGTAAAACTGACGATACGAGTACGACAATGTCGCAATCGCTCCGCGGTCGCCGCAAAAACTTTAATGGTCTCTTTTATCGACCATTCGCGACGTAATGGTCGCATTTTGTTCCCGACGCACGGCCTAATCTTTTAAGCACTTTCGTTTTCTTAATATACAAATTCGGCAAGGATCTGAAACTAAAATATCTATTTTCTATGTTTATCTATAATTTAAATCTGTGGGTTCAAGTATACTCTTGAATTATGGCCGAGGCTTAATCTATTTACGCTATGAATCTATTATGAATTGTTTCGTATAAATAAAATATAACTGTAAACAAAATTAGTCCAAAGACCAATATGTAAACACTGTTATAGAAATATTCTATGAATTTATGTATGCATAAAAGAATTTATATATTATTATTTAAATGAACTGAATATAACCTTAATAGGATCGGTGTATATTTATCATAATATTCATCAATAACCGCCAACCGAAAAATCTATTTTCGTACCTGCGAAATACACGCTACGGAAAGAAATCGTTCGTTTCCCATTTACATTTGGTAGGCAGCGACGAAGTGGAAAAAAGTATTGACAAGGCAATTAAGCTCATCGATATTCGCACGTCACTTGGGCAGCTCGCTAATTACGTAATTTCTCACGTAATCTCCCGGCGACCCATTATTGATCGAATTAGCTTCGGAATTTCTTTTAATACGTATTATACAACCTTTATAACGTGTACCTACATATTATAAATTCTCTATAATATGTATTATACATTCTTTATAATGTGTATTATAAATTCTTTATAATATGTACCTACAGTAAATTCTATAGAATATATGTATACTATAAATTATCTGTAATATTTATTA
>DWDW01000469.1:0-14780 GCA_018245635.1 Mimoniades versicolor eupheme | reverse complement strand
TGTCTTGCTATACCGAGATATGTCTTGCTATTTATCTGTTCACATATTTTGATGACGTAATTTACATATATATTTTATTGGTACATATGCCGCCTCACTCGAGAGTTACTATAGAAAATACATATATTACAATATACCGTAATATAGCTTACTATGACGTTATATTATAGCTCCATCTGTGACAATATCATAACTCAAGTCCTTACGTCACAAGTAAATACTTAAGAAAATTCTTAAGAGTTTCCTTATTTTTGTGGCACGATAAAACTATTATTATTATATTAAAAAAATGTTTCATCATGTCTACATATCGCCAAAGGGGTAGGCAGAGGAATTCAGTACCCTTGTATATTACACCGGTTACTTTTACATCGCACCGCGGAATAGTGACTGAGCCTATTGCCCCACACACCGGGCATACATTCAGACTGCAAGAAAATTTCGATCCGAGTCCTTCAGGTTAGTAGGCACTAACCTTAGGGACTCGGACATAACATGACATAATATGTTCCAATCGCTGGACGCGTCTTAAAGGAACCTGCACACCTTAGAATTCTCCAGTGTGTTCTGTAAGGCGTATGACGAAGCCAACCTCCATTTGCCACCACTATATAAACCTAAATAAACTCGAATTGATTTATTTCCTAATGTAGATTCGAATATCACTACAGAAATGTCCCGCAAGTACTTACTATTTCCGCGCAAATATTTAATCTTAATGAAGGTGAAGATTTATAGCTGAATTCTAGCGTGCGAGACTTGAAAAGCAATTTACCGGCCGTCCAAGCATTTCATACAAGGACATAATATTATATACACGCTCCATTTAATTTTGCACGAATGACCTAACAAAACTTTATTGCTATATCTAAGATATATACCCGTTTGCTGAAAATATAATAAAATATAAGACATTAAAGTATTTTATTTGGTATATAATGTTTCCTGCACCGCGCTTCGCTCTGTCAACTGTTTAGTTATATTTTAATTTATTTATAACACTTTAAAAGTTACACGAGTGTTTAAAAATATATTTTAACACCAATTTTCTGATCAAAATCATACAATATTATATAAGAACTTTAGGAAGATAAATGTGTCATTGTCAGTAAATGACAGTTTGGAAAATGTCGAATCACTAATATGACCAACATTATCTGTCCCAACTCCTGTTGACCGATGGCGGCCATCTTGCGACGTTAATGACGTCACGCATTATCCTCCATACACCTCATACCTGATCTAGTTGGATCGTACGTAAAGCTTTACCTGCAATATCATTCTTAAGGCTAGTGTAAAGTTGATTTAATGTTCCTATTAGGTATATTTATTGATGTCTATAACATCTGAACCTGTTAAAGAATATTTTTGTTAATGAAATACATTTTAATGCTCCTATTTATACTTCATAGCACTACATTTATTTTTATGCTCAACAGCGGTGTTAGTATTACTGTATTCCTGACCTAAAGTTATGTTAACATTTATACTAAGCTAAAATAATAAGAATGATGTTATTTACATATAAATGTATGTATCTATTTATATAACAACATAAGTCACTTCATGCACATGTTCATTGAAACAGCCAGCATTTAAACCACTTTTTTAAATTACTTACCGCCATAATAATGACACGAATTTTTATGTTGGTCTTTAAAAATAATTAAAGTCAATCATATTATTATTGTTGATAATGACAACAAAATATTGCAGACACGGTGTAATGTTAGTACATTGTGTTTGTATTTAAAGTAAATCTTGAAACATTCTATTCAACAAAGTATGAATACAACAGCGTCAAGAATCGGCCGTCGAGAATGAAAATGGCGTAGTTGTAAGCTGTACTCACGTAGTAACAAGGATACACTGGTATAATACGTTAACCTACATACTAAAGTACGTGATTCATATTTTTACAACTTATAAAGCAACCATTTATCCAGCTTTAGACTAACAATGTTGAAAGTATTTGCAAATATAAATTCACAATAAACTGGTTACCATTATATATATGTATGTATATGAGTATACCGTATGATTGGCTTGTTGATTTTTCGTGTTATGTCTTTATATAAATTATCCAGAATAAATATCAAATAGTTGAAAATAAAACTCCCTAACTATATTCATTATATTTTACCACTAACATAAACATAACACAGTCCGTTTATAACCATTAAAATATTTCCTCACATTACTTCATGGCGCTGAATGCATTGTTGATTAACTGTCTCCCTTCTTCATTTCGTTAATCTCGGTGTAGTGTTTCAACGAGGTCCCGAAGCTCACACGAACGTCACGATGGGCGAAACTATGTAGTTTATTGTAAGTAATATTGTAATCTACTTCTGCGTGACTGCTACAAATATTTTACCTTTCACATTATCACATTCTCTTTTACTTGTAATTTGTGTCGAAACGTGCACTAGAAAGACGTGTGCGCCATTTGTGCCTTGAAATATTTAGGTGTTTTCGGGTTCCTGGAAATTACGAATGAGCGTAAAAAAAGAGTAGGCTGTTTTCAGAATCTGAAACAATATAAGCATTGCTAGTGTCAACAACATAAAGGGGGAAATATTGTAATAGTTTGCATTCATGTTAACATCTATATAATAAAACGTGAAAAGAAGTTTTTGTATCCCCTCTTTAAGAAATATTCCACGTACGAAGAAGTGCGAGATTTGGTATATCTATAGTTCATATTATAAAGAACTAGTGTAAAGAGCTAAAACTTATATACATACATACGTGCGGCGGTTCCATTAGATTAAATTGAATAAAACATACATTATTCCCGTTCATACTGTCAATGACAATACTTACTCTTTTAATACCAGACAATTCAACAACATTCAAACTTAAAAAATCAACAAATTTTGACCGCTTCTTAATATAAACTTAGAGCGGAAGATTAATAAATGTTGCTGGTTGATGAGAGTCAGAATCTCGATCAGTCATCAATCGAGATCGAGTCTGAATCTCAATCTCCGAAAGAGACTTACGTATGTGAGATGAATGATAAATGTAGAAAAGCAGATCAGGTCTGGAAGGACCAAGATATCTGACACTCAGTGCTCTATGCACCTATGTAAGAGACTTCGTTTGAGGATGTAATAGTATTAAGAAATAGAAATATTACCGAAGTGAAAGTATCAAGCGATAGCGGAAACATTCGGCAGCCAGTCAATTGAATTTGAGTGTTGGCGCGCTCAACGAATAATCTGATACTGCGTTTGAACTGCTCGGAGCGCGGGATCCATTCGCTGCTGTAAGCCGCAACTACCAATTCACGACTCTAGAAAAAAGACACGTAATTCCAAATAAAACAACAACAGAAGATATATACAATGAATGCGATCATATTCAGAATATTTTATCAAGATATGTTCAGAGTAATATGGTTCAGGTATCGTCGAGAATTATTTTTCTAGATAGAATAGAATATGTAAATATAATGGATATTATCTGCAACAGATATTAGTATGTAATAATATGGAATATTTTGTCGAAAATTACTAAGATTTTCAGATCTACAGGGGAACAAATTAAAATAGGTCAATGAACCTGTTTTAAGTAAAAGTATAGAGATTTATGGACCCGGACCGAAAGAGGCTAGTGATGATAGATATACCATCTTGATAACAGCAGTGGAATATCTTATTACTTATTAATCAGATCTTATGAGACGCATACATTTAATGTCAACATCAATGAAATCTCCATGGGCTCTATCAATTTTTTAGTGTACTTATATACCTTAAAAATGAAGATGCCTCTCACCTCGTAAATAAGTTGTGTGCCCAGCCAAGCGGGTACAAAAATTTGCATTAACATCGCGAATAAATAAGATACAATGAAGACCAAAAAATTTGTCGTTGATGGCTGAAAGGAAGTTACGAGAAATTTCATAAGCCACTATACTCGTAAAATATGAAGTTTACGTCTCACTATGGAGTAGGTGGTAAGCTTATTGCCATACAACGGCCACAAATTCAGACTCCGACTCATTACGAGAAAATCTAAGAAAAGTCCAATAGCGTTCGACCCGGGATTTTAACCCAGGACCTCTCGATCGGCAATTGGTCTTGCAGCCAACGCAACCAACGAGGCCATCAATTAGAAATGGAATTGTTAGTATAAATTATTCTAGTTCGTGTCGATAAGTTAGTGTTAAATGATTGGCAGGACTGCAAGGACTGTTGATGCCATTTGTCCGGTAAAAAAATTAATAGTGCACAAATTGATCGAATCGAAAGCTGTACATTTAACAGAGATGCATGTGAGTTTTAGTAGAAAAAAGGAAGAAATATGTCTTAATAGTTACTAAAAGTAGACCGCATAATATAACGCATATGATCGCGGACGCAATGCCGAACTGAACGAACATAGTCAGGTCCATTACTTCTTGAATCTCTGAGCAGTACCTGAAAGTAGACAGGACAAAATAAAGACAAGACAAGACAAGAACCGCAAGAATCGCCAATAGTAAACAACACATGAAAAATTCTAAACTCACTGTAATAGAATATCATAGTGCCTCAAGTATCGATTTAGTTTGACGATCTGCTTTTCGTTTACACGTGCATCTGGCTCTTTCGATTCTCCAGCATCGACTTTCAAATTTCTAAACTCATGATTGATGACGCGCACTTGAGTTATTGCCATTAATATGAGCCCAGCAATCAATGTATCCACATTTACATTGTACGTCATATGACCGTATATGCCAAATGACTGATAGATGAAGAGAAAAATAAAGTATCTCCCAACGACGTTTTCGTTTAAGAAATAATATTTACATATCGGCAATTCTATGTTCGTGTTGAATAGCAAATTTACGAATATCGGCAGAAACACTTGCGAGGAATAGGCAAAGTTGGACAAAATGGCGTATATTTTCCAATATTTTTTGTACTTGGCAACATTGTCTTGTACGATGAATTTGCTCGCGTCGTCTTCGCCTTGAAATTGCTTACAATCTAATATATCGAAAACTGCAAGTAGTTTCTTTCTCATACCAAAAATCATAAAAACTTTTGCCGTGACGGCTATTTCAGTAAAAAGAAAAATCACTTCACGTATCATTAATTCAATTTTTCTCGGTGTGTAAACCAAATTTAAAATTAGCAAATAATTATAACTTACTAGCGTAATGAAAATATATATAATAGAAAAATACTTGTAACGTTTGGACATTTTTACTCCTGGCCATATTCCGAACAATTTTAAAAATAAAAAGTTTATTGTGAAACATTCCGATAAACGAGCAGATGTCATTTTCTGACTTGGGAAATTTAAATTCCGTTTTTGTTCCGTTCCGTTGGTCGATATTCTAAATACGAACTGTACACGAATGACTCAAATGTTTAACTATAAAACAATGTTATATGTAGAAAGTAAAATAAATACAAAATTAAGGTAACTCGTTATGTATAATTACTTTAATTTCTTTTCTATCGATTTCCATTGCTATTCGTCAACACTTCATTCTTAAGGGTACTTTCAGACCTGCGTGTTTTCGGCGTGTATACAATCGTCATTGTACACGCTTTGCGCCACCCGCGAGTCTCGTGCGAGTGAGGGCACTCGGGGCTCTGTCAGACCAGTGATTTCTCGGCTGATATGCCGACGAGCGTAAATCGCGTCAAATATACGCTAGCCTGAAAGACCCCTTATCAGAACATATAATTTTACACCGTTTATTTGCAACACGACTTGGTGTCAAATGTGTGATTATGATGTAATTAGGCGTGTGTGTCGCTTTCAAGACCAATTACGTTATTACACTAATGGGTTTATCGTTTAAACTAAATTTTACTTATTCATCAGCGAGATGTTAGGTGAGTACAGTTAGTAAAAACATTTTAAATTAAAGGAGTACACCGTACGTTTAAATAGGCACAGACACAGGATATATACATTTGCTATTATTATTATTGTAACGTTGCGCCAAGTTCCTTAGGGCGTTGGTAGAGAACACTTAGGTATAGTTTCTTCAAATACGTAGAGATTCTTCAAATGTTTCATTATCTTCATATAGTAGGTACGCTCGCCCGCTTCGGAAAATTCTGACTCAGCCATCAGTCAGTATCTTACGTATTTATCAAAGTAGATGTAGTTGTCTTGCTCTTCCTTACCGGTAGCTGTATTCATTACAGCTACCAGTAGCTGTAGCATTACAGCTACCGGTAGCTGTAGCATTACAGTTGCAACCATTTTTACCCCACAGCCGAACATAAATCTTTCCTGGAATATCAACAGGCCTGCTATATACACCCCGTTCAAAAGACATAAGAAAAAGTATTCGATGAGGAGGATTGATTTGAATTAGGCGAGGAAGGTTGAGGTGAAATTCAAATATTTATTGCATCTCAAAAATCTTTTTAAAATGTTTAAATGCATATTCTTTCCAAAAACACCTTTACTGACCTGACAATTACTTTCGTATTAAATTAGTAATTCTAAAAATACAATAGACTCAAAAAAAAACAGTTGCTTCAATTTTAAATAAACAAAGTAGTATTTGACAGTATTCAAGCTATCAAGTACCTAACACTTGTTAAATTTCATTAAAATCGGATAAGCAGTTCAACTTTCAGACAAGTAACGAGACTAACGGATGTGAATGTACTCCACATTGCCACTTAGCATCGACTGTAGTCACATATTCTAAGTTACCAAAATTATTGCTATCAATATCATTATTTATTTATTTTATTTATTCGTCATTTCCAACCCATTTATAACTCCACAGCTAGAAACGTAGCTTCTCTCAGAATGCGAAGGCTCATGCCAGGGTCTGCCACGCTGACCAAGTGTAGATCGGTAAACATTATACGCCTTAGAAAACCTTACGGGGAGCTCTAAGATCCGCAAGATTCCGCACGCATTTACAAGCATAATAACCCCGGAGATGGAAACGGAACTTTAAAATAATTGAATGTTACTGCATAGCTGATTTAAAAATAAATAAATTAAACTTGCAATAACACGTAATAATTTCGAGTTCTGTTCTGTACTGAAAATGTCACCCGTAAGAAATGAAACACGTTAAGTAACCGGGGAACTGCCTTTTAAAGCGAGCTAAACGTAATCCAGATTTGAGTGAAGTAATTTAAACATAGCACCAAAACTCCCGGGGGAAATGTTGAGAAATATGTGTGCTGTAAATAAAGCGAAGTTAATGGGTTGATAAAGAAACATCGCGCTGAACACTCAGTTTATTTTGTTAAGAGTGCGACTGTGTCGATGAAATTTTTGTTTAGAAAACACAATAACATACACGTTTGTAGATTGAGTGAAATTTAGAACCTAAACTTAATTTCTATGGTCGATTGGATTATTTTCTCATGATTTAGAGACAAAAGGAACATTAGTAGCACAGTATAAATGGTCACCTTTATTCTGTTTGTTTTATAGTTTGAATACTATCACTAATAAAACATTCTTTAAATACATTAATGAAATTGTTATCTATTTATACATTATGTATAATAGGTAATAATAATCTCCACACACGGCCATCTGATTCCAAAGTAAGCATGAACAGAGTTCGTGGTATGGTAATCAGACGGCTGATAAATTACATATATGTATACATATAAATATATACTTAAATAAATATTTTATAAATATATAAATTTGTTTTACCGTTTTATTTATAAATATATAAATTAAAACACTATTTTTTTTTACTGTTTTAATTTATAAATATATAAATTAAAACGGTATTTAGTAAAACTTCACTCGCAACTTATTCACCTTTCAGCAGAGCCCAGTTATATTAAATGTTAGCAGTTCTGAAAATCCGCTACGACTAGCACGTTTACGCATAAAGTATGTGAAAATTAAATTACCGCGCTGCGAGACCGTCGCGCCTACGGAATGTCCCAAGTTGAGTGCGCATTAATATTTCGGGCGCAGTGTGTGCAGAATGTAAGCCACGCAGTCATTATGCCCAAGTGCGCCGCCTCCTTCTGAAGCTCTACTTCGTTAACTTAATTGTGTGACAATCGAATACGATTCGGAGCATTGAAAAGTTTTGTACATCAATCAATCAACAATATATGTATATAACAAGAAAGTAAATTTAAATTATGGGTTGGGTTATCGTATTTTAAAAATATTACAGTGAGTCGAACTTTTTATATCATAACGAGATAAGCGTTCGGTCAGCAATTTAAAACTATTCGCCTGTCAAGACATTAATTACACACGTGATAAAATATGGCATATTATCCTTACTTTAATTATTTACTGAAATAACGTTGATACCAGTTCGATAATAGGAGAAGTACCTACTACTTACTAGATTAAATTCCCGCATAACTGCTCTGAGAAACGACCGACTGAAATTCAGTGGTAAGTATAGTCTTTATAAATCTAACTGCCACGTTGCTCGTGTTGGTTGCAAAGTACGACTGCCGATCGAAAGTTCTTGGGTTCAAATCCCGGGTCAGGCGCTACTGAATTTTCCTAATTTAAATTTTCTATTAATGGCCCTGAGTCTGGAAATGTTTCCCAGTGTATGGCATATGCTCACCACCTATTCAATAGTGGGACGGCTGAGCCGGTTTCTTTTGTCTATTCTTAAAAGTTTATATCATTGTATGTTTACTTAATATTCCGCGTCTGTATTTTTTATTTGTTTCGAGGAAATTTTAAACGCCTTGTTCACTTGTCTTTACTATCTTTAAAACATTATAGTTTACAATGTCACAAGTGTATTTTATTCAAATCCCATATGAAATTTGAAATGTACGGTACGGTAAGCGTTACATTAATATGCTCCCGGGCTCACAGCGAGGATTGTTAGGAAACACTGATTAATTCCCACCTGTACAATTTGCTTCTATTGTCCGAACACACAGCTTCCGGCCGTTTCTTGGTTACAGGAAGCGATTCACATCGACGGTTGTTTTGTTCCGGTTTACGTTTATTGTTAATACACTTAATGAATATGCATTTGTTATACCAATATAGCATACGAAATAACATCAATGTGAGAACTATTTAACTAATATACTATTATATATACCTAATCGTATTTGACATATTTTAAAATGATAACAAAAATTAACTTACCGAATTTATAGATTTTTGTGAATTTTAGCAGTTATTTTTATAAGCCGCAATACGAATAGTGTAATAAATCATTGAAATACCTATTCCCGATTGCGCCAAGGTGGGGAATCATGATGACGTCATAACCATCCATCTTGTTGACCAATGGCCGCCATCTTGCGCTAGTAATGTTGTCACGTAGGTATAAAATATGTTTTGTTCAAAATTTATAGCTTGTCACACGGACTTTTAAATTACTCGTGTTAATATTCGTTAACTTGTTTTTATTTCAATTATTTCCAATTTATTAAACCAAATCCTGTTGAAAAATTGTTTAATGATGTGTTGTAAAATCTAATCTACAGTTAGTTAATGTTCTAACATAAAAATACTACCTAATTATTCTTCCATTCCTACTGACGATTCCCCATATTTACATGAAAACTTGACTGTCTTAAATAATAACTTGACTGCCTCGTTGGTTGTATCGGTTGCGAGTGCGACTGATAACGAGAGGTGCTAGGTTTAAATCCCGGGTCGGGCACTATTGGATTTTCTAAATTAGATTTACTAGTAGTGGTTCCGAATTTAGATTTGTGCCGGGTGTATGACAATAGGCTCACCATCTATTCCATTGTGGGATGTAGACGCAACTGCTGAAACGTGGGCGTATACTATGTGCACTCCTCTGCCTACCTCTTCGGGGATTACAGGGATGATGTTGCATATAATCTAATCCGATAGCGTGTAAATTACAAACTGCATCGCTTAGCTATTTTGATTGCAACGCAACCACGTCAATTTAACCGATCTCGCTTGTAGGTGGAATGCAATATTGCATGTAGTTACGTGCATCCACGACAAGTGGCACTTCCGAGAATTTGCATGTCAATTTACTCATTACACATCCGATAATAGGTAGAATGATTCACAATCGTATTAATCTCTTGTCTTGATTTATCAATAAAAAATATAATATCGTTCCGAATGCAATGTAGTGCTTTGACATTAACTTACTCCGTATCAGATTTAGAACCATTTAGCTCAGAACTACAAGAGCTTTAAAAGGCCGTCAGAAGATATACGCAATAAAATGACATCGTTTACGCCTAAAAGAAATGCACGAGTCCCTCAATGAATTTGAAACTAACGACTTTTATTTGCGCGTTAACGTAAAATTCTACTTGGTATCGTAGTTTTAATTTCTACTTTAGGAATATTAATAATATTTTATATGAATTTATAATTTATATGTAAATATATATTTTATTTAGAAATATAACAACCCTTGACATTACTATGTATGAATGTATTCAAATATTTCAATCATACAATCTCCAATTATTTAATACAGTCACATGCCCTGTTAGCGAAATGAACAAAACCAAATCATGAGTCGTTGTTATAGCATAGATCAAAGTTAAAGCCAATAATTTCATGTTAATGGTATACGTACCTACACATATATGTATATATACAATACATATGATATACCAGATTATTAATTTCGGTAACTGTCCTAATTATAACTGGAGACATTGTTGACAATATCAATCAAGATCACAATCTGTGGCATATACCTATATACGAGTGTATTATATTACGGAACATCACGCCTTGAATCCCCTAAGAAGTAGGCAGAGGAATGTAATACTCTCCCACGTTTTCACCAGTGACGTTTACGTCCCGCTATTGAATAGGCGGTAAGCCCAGTGCCATGCACTGGGTACAGATCCAGACTTCGAGCCACTACCCAGGATTTTAACCCAGGACCTCTCGATCGGCAGTCGCCCTTGCAATCAACACGATGAACGAATTATTGTAACATATTGTTGTAAAGATTTCCTAATAGAGACATAAATTCCAAACGTCCGATCTATACTTATAATTTTTCAGGACATACGTACTCGTTTTGAACCTTCTGCAAGAGCTCCCGCCAATCGCAGCGAGGTCGCAGCGGAAATCCTATCGCAGCACAAAATGTAATCATAAAATAAGTAACCTGGGAATGTAGAACACTCCCACGTTCCACCAGTTACTTTTACCATTTAGGTAATCATATACGTACACATTTAAATAGTCACAAGCAAATCTGTCAACCCATATGTGGGCAGCGTAACATACTAAGACCTTAACGGTATTCATTCTGACACCCGTGTCAATTTAACGTTAAGGACAAGTTACATCGTCGCGCCAGATTCATTACGGGGTAGGCAGAGATCACCGAGTGCCAAATATCTCTATCCCCACGACCTGGGGTGCTTTATTTACCTATAACCCGATTCATACAAGCACGCTAATTTCGAAGACTTCTGATACCTCCGTCTCACAGTATCTGACCTACTTGGTCGAGACAGGTGAGTCGTTTCTCATGCGATACACGCAAAAAAGCAGCCTACAGATTACATGAGCGAGAAGACACTCAAAGCATCTGTAAAACCTACTAATGATACATATAAATTTGTATAAATTTCTATACTATTTCAGAAAACTATGATTCAAGTTTTTTTCTGTCTATAACAGAAGCGTCTAGAATACAAACAGCAGAGACAAACTGCAGTACTAGAGAGAAATATACAAAAACCGAACCCTGTCTTCTTAGTTCGTATATTTGTCTATTTAAACGCAAATTTCGTTATCATAGGTGTAAAAGCTAAGTGCGGGCCGCATTAGACTCGGCGCCGGCGGACGTCCGGCGCAGCTCTCCAACACACACGGTATCCTATACTTGCAGTCGCGAATACACCCGGACATTAGCGCAACTTGTAGCTATTTTCCGCAATAAGTGCCTTCCTCCAAGCCGGAATATTTCTTGCATAAAATAAAAATTTACGATAATACTACTAATAATAATAGACGTTGAATTATAACAGTGATAAACAGCTAATTATTAATTGTCAATCTTAATTATTTTAATTCAATTAAAACATCAGTCACCACTTGACGTGAGAGCTGCAGTCAATTACTCTCTAATTATTAATGCAATTTAATAATTAATAACGGACTACAATATACAATTAAATTTGCATTATGTTATTATCGGTTATGGTGAACAATGTACCTAATATAAAATTTTAATACTTTTCGATTTATATCATTATGCAATCATGAGGCTTTCACCGCAGCAAAAAGTGTTCCAATCAATGTAGACAACCAGAAAATGACTTGTAATATTAGAAAGGTTTGGAAGAATATGAATGAAAAAGTTAATATGGAAGACCGCACGCGCGTTGCTGGAGGAAAAAAAGATGGATGTCCGTGAATAATGTTCGGTCGCGAACTGTAGTAATGGACAGCACTAAATATTGCACCGAGGGAAAATAAATTACGCCACTTTTTCAGACGCACAAAAAGCACTCTTCGTTTTCTCTTTCAGGGGATCTCGGGTGGAAAAAGTTTAATATGTTCGCCGGACACTGATTGTGTAAGTGGCTGGGGTAGGTCGAATGGATTCTGCGTTCCGACAATTTGTTTTATGCTCCGATTGTGAAATTGCTTCGCTAGCATGTATTTTTTATAAACTGTTATCACTTTTATTGTTCTAGTATGTATCATTACAGTTTTATTGAACACTAGACTTCATACAGTTTTTTATTACTAGAATTTCATTACACTAGGTCCCTTTAGTGCTAGGCACGAAATCAGCGAGACCCAAATATCTTTATCTTTGTAAGCTCGAAGTGCTTCTTCTTTGTAACTCACTTTATACAAGCACGCCGATTCATTTGAATTGTATAAAATAAATATGTTCCAATGCAACGTCTCTGTTTGTGTTTGAATTTGACCTAAATTGTTCTCTGGAAAATATTGACAACAATACTTAGAACAACGCAATCAAAATCGGTTCAACGGTTTTTAAAATTAACTCAGACGAACAAACAGAGATGGAGAGACGGCCAAAAATTTTAAAATATGTATTTAAGTATTTATTGGACTGCCTCGTTGGTCATGTGACCGCCTCGATGGTCCTATGATAGCCTAGTAGGCCGTATGACTGCCTCGTTGGTCATGTGACATCCTCCTTGGTCGTGTGACTGCCTCGTCTTTGTCGGTCGTGTGACTGTGATCGAGAAGTTCTAGACTCAAATCCCAAGTCGAGCACTACGATTTTTTCTAACTTAGATTTTGTAATAGTTGCTCGGAGTCTGGATATGTGCTCGGTGTGCGGCAATAGGCTCACTACCTATTCCATAATGGGACGTAAACATAACCGGTGAAACGTGAGCGTGTATTAGACACCTCTGCCTATCCCTTCGGGGATTACAGGCCTGATGTTTCTTTATACACTAAATTGTTACAGAGGCTCTAATATAATTTTAAGACGAAAACTTGAAATCGTCTTGTCTAATTTATGTAAATTATTTTGTAGTAGGTATTCCTACATTTTGTTAACTTCACGCTCATTGTCTCATTTCACAAACGTATCTACGGTGAGAGTTGACTCCTAGGGCATTTTGCTGTATAATAAATACGGCAATAGTCCAAAGCGACGTTGTCAAAACTGTAGCATAATAAACGTGGGATATTTAATGACTTTACGGGCAGCTGCATACAAGCGCGGGGTCCAAGTTAAATTGGCGCACGAAACCCGCTTTGGCTTTTGTCGGAGAATCAGCACCCCTTCAGCGCTAAATGGATTTATTACCCGTACAGGTTCAGGTGGATGCTGTAATTACTCTTATTTCACCGGCAAACTGTTTATTGTTCATAGTTGCGAAATTGAAAATCCGACTTTATTTAATTTCACCGTCCGCATTGGAACTAATTACACTTGTCCAATTGTGATTATGGTGATTTTGTTTATATTTATTTAATTAACAAGAGTCATTTATATTTTTACGGACATAATTTTGACTGCCTGGTCGTGTCGTGGTGGTTGCATACACCTCTGCTTATCTCTTCGGCGATTACAGATGTGATGTTACGTTTTTTTAGTTTTATTACAATTGAAATGCTTACCTCTCTATATTTTCCTTAGGATAATATAAGTAACTTTTATCTCGGATACCGCGAATACACGAATGCAAGCTGTTACCGTTAAGACAGCTTCCGCCCATGTCTCCAGTACAATGTACAACAGTGTCATGATTATCAAAATACTTCAAATCTTCTACTTCGTCGAGTCGATAGCTGATCGTTATTGTTCAGCCATCGTGGTGAAAGGATCAGTCGCAATGTCCAGGGTGCGCCGGACAGTACATGTTCTTAATTAGATATAGTCGCAGCTCGTGGAGGCTTATTTCATGCACCCCAAATAACGTGTTGTTTTCTGTGGTACACGCTAAAGCTACAAGTGTTAGCCCATCAGCAGCAACAGCTGACATCGGTGCTTCATTTACATATAAACACCCCATGCGGTCAGAGGCGTGAGCATTAACGTGTAAACGTACTCGTAAGGGATTTAGTTTCAATCATGAAGTTGCCGCTTTCGTAATCAATACACACTGAACACTCGTTTTCAAACAGAGACTCGACAACACCGCAGACTCTTTTCAGTCGGACGTAGATACAAATTACAATTTTCTACATTCCTCCTTCCGTTGTATTCTTATTTTGTTACAAACGTATTTTTACTTTATGGGCTTCTTTATGAACTTTCGTTAACATCGCATTGAGATTGACTATTAAAAGTTCGCTAGTTGCACTTTACTTAATTATTAAACCTAAAAACTGAAAGCAGGTCTGTCCCTAAAATGATCTAAAAACATTAATGC
>DWDW01000468.1:0-14782 GCA_018245635.1 Mimoniades versicolor eupheme | reverse complement strand
CGTCGATCGCTAGCGGGCGCCGTTGTCTAATTAAGGCCCCATGTCTTTGCTAATTTGATGCTATAAGGCATCTCAACATTGCTTCAGAGTTAAACCACGTACATTAGTGAAATTAATGTTGCGGCTTTTATTTCACAATTTCATATTTTGTTGGGACACGAGAACAACTGGCCTCTGTATAAATATAGATATTGAACACTCGGTGCTGTCGGGCCTGTAATGGGCTTGACGAGATGATATAGTAACAATATTAAAACGAATAATAACTAAATAGAAATTATCATTATAATCCGGGTCAGGGCAGAGGAAGAATAGTTCCCAGGACGCTAGGCCGGGATACCAGAGAGTAGTAAGAGCCGATTTAACAGGGTTGTGGCTGATAGTATGGCGCAGCCTACGTAGGCACGTCTCAGTGACCTGACCGCCTACGGGCGTCGGTGTAGCCGGTGTGAGAAGCTGTGTTTGTGGAGATTATGGCCTAAGACCCCTTAAGGGCTATGGCCTGTGTTCAGCTGTGAACTTGGGTTGATATTGATGAAAACAACTACCGGTTTTATAACAAACTCAGACTTATATATGTATTATATATACAACTGATGTGTTGTTGATGACCGTTCATGATATCTACAACCGGTCTTCCCCCCAAATAAAAAAACAACCACCCACAAGATCGACACACTCTACCACCCTGTGATAACGAACCACTCTCGTCATTTCCTAAGGGTGATATTTACGCCACGGTAGTTTCAGCAGGGGTGGCAATAATTCCGGGCGCGAACTTACTTGGGACGTATGGACGTATTGGGACTTTCAATACAAAACCCTATATGTCGTAAGTATTTACATGTACAAACATAGAAACATGTATATAAGATAGATAGATAGATATACGTATGGTATAGGTAATATGAAATATCGAGGCATATGCAATCCTTTTTATTGTTTTATTGGATTCAGAGTTCTGTTCTATACTATTGGGTTCAAATCTTCCCCGAGTCGTGTTTAGTTTTCGAAATGCGCACACGTTTGTGAAGTCGGAGATGTGTGCCAAACCTTGCACCGCGTGCCGGAGTCGGAGGATGCAATCTAAGCCACTAAGCTATTCGGCAAGAGCCCAGGTGGTTTAGTGACAGCAGCCTTATTATAATAATAACATATGTGGACCTCTCTACACTCAGCCATCTAATCCCAAAGTATGTATCAAGACAACTTGTCTTATGTTAACCGGATGGCTGATAAACAATATATTGTCATTTAAATAATATTGTATATAATAAATATATAATTATGTAACTTAAACTAACACATTAGGTTACCCTGTAATGTTAGTTGTAAGTTAGATTACATGAAATAAATAAATAAAAATAAATAAATAAATATTTATATAGATTTTTTTTACACCCAGACATAGAACCAGTACTTGTTCATCACTCAAATATTTATTCTGGGTGGAAATCAAACCCACGAACCCCAGCGTAAGTCAAGTCAACCAAATACAAAATATGTAACCTTAACTCTTCTTTAATGAACTGTTATCAGCGTAAATTGGCTGCAAGACATTCCTTGTTAATAATACTAGTTCGTTGTCTCTCGACTTGTAAGCAACTATTTCTGGGTCCAGCGAGTCTGAGAACTGGGTTTTTGATTTCAAGCTCTGGGTTATTGTAGTTCATGGTACACCTACCGGAATTAACAATAAGGCACCTTGAAAGTTAGAAAGATGCGTATTAATGGTCGAAATAAATTATGTATTATTATCCAGTTACATTTGTATATTTTTCGAAATTTTTTATAATAAATACCAGGTCCCATAAACACCAGGTCTCTTATCACCGCACTCACTCAGAACCAAGTGTCAGATTTCTCTAACCTCACAGACCTAACGTGATTTTTTGCTTTTATAAATCTTTTTTACTTCAACTCATATTAACTAGGTACATACTTATTTTATAAAAGTAATGATTCATAAACTGACTACAAAATCGTCTAATTGCCACTTTAAATCCTATATATGTCAAAAACAAATCACTGTAGTTCCAATTATGCTTCGGTCGAACGGATGTTGCTACAAAAACGAAAAACGACCAATGAAAATACGAGAGTAGCGCGCGTTATAATAAACGTTCATTTAGAGCATCACAGTGCTTCGAGTGCATGCATGGAGATAGTGATATTTGAACGATAAAAATGTTCAGCGACATTGCGATATGCGGAGACACCGACTGTAGCACCCGCCACTCGGTTTAGAGCAACGTTTTGATGTTGTTTCATCAGCTTTGAAGCGCTGTAAATTGCAAAAAGAACATTTACAATTAGTTGCCATTATGCTCATACGTGTTATGGGGATCTATTTGTGCAGAATATTATATCGGTGTACGATATCCAACCAACATTCTTATATATGTTTGTATGTATCATGAACTTCGTATGTTATACACCGAACATTCCAGAAGTTGATTCTAAGAAGTTTTACCGTAGGTAAGTACATAATGAAAATATTTTACAGGCGTTACATTGTAATAGGTAAGTTACGTGTACGTCCCACTCCGGAATAGGTTTTCCCTATTGCCATACACCAGGTACGTATTCAGACTCCGAATCACTACTAGCAAAACTAAGTAAGAATAACCCAATAGTGCCCAGCCCGGGTTTTGAACCGCTCGGCAGTCGCTCTTCCAACCAACACGACCAACGAGGATGACTGTAATAGGTATATTTAGAATATGACTGCACGAAGTTAAATTTACTTATGGACCATACAGATTTCGTCTTTTTCATACATTTGAAAATCTACTTGAAAAGCGCGTGTCGATCCGAATGTACCTGTTCAGTACTCTTCAGTACACCGCTGAGACCTGGTTCCGACCTCAAATAAACCTTAGCTTGGACCTGACATTACACACAAACTACTTTTAAAACAAGTTACAATATGTTTCACGTAATGTTCGGCCTGTTATAATCTACCCTTAAGTACGTCTCTGCGTATACAATATTTGATTAGTAATTGACTATTGGACGGTTATCTTCATATTAAAAACAGTATAGAAACATTGAAACATAATTGTGGTTTCCCAGTGCCACGGATTGAATTAGTTCCTGACGCTGGAAGCGCTCCCTTGTAACAGACAAATGAAGCTTTATACAAAATAAATCACGGCCGGCCGCTGGGGCCGGTAAAAACAAGCCACACCGTTCGTCGACGCGTCGGAAATATTAACTCAGGCATTTGAATAGTTTATGATCGGTAAAAATGAAGATTGGGATCGTAAATGTGTTCGCATTTTAATCAAACAAGGCGAACGTAGCTCGCGGAGTATCTCGCTTTATGTGGGGCTTGTTTATGCGCCGAGATAAGAGCATTTTGTATTGCTTTGTTATACTTTAATGGCCCAATAAGGATACTTTAGCTCGTTCACACGGAGAGCGAGTGACACTTTTGTCAACGATTTCGTTTCATAATAACTTGTCTGCGCCATTATTTATTATAATTAGTCAAGTTTCGCTGGGAAGTTAAAAGACCTTGACTTAACATTACAGTAACCGATATGCGAGTACTGGTCTAGCCTTTGATATAATTCGTGAGCACGATGAAATAACACAATAGAAAATGATAATAATAATAATATATCATAGTATATGTCAAATTTTACTCAAATTTATAAAATATTATTATATACATATTTGCATAGGATCATAGGCCACCTTCTTATCAGGTGGTGTGACGACCTGAAGAAGACATCAGGAAGCTGCTGGATTCAGAAGGCCCAGGACCGGCTGGAGTGGCGCCGATTAGGGAGGCCTATGTCCAGCAGTGGGCATAAAGAGGCTGACGATGATGATGATGATGATGATACATATGTGCACAGTATTTATGCGAAACTATTGGTAGTTGCGTATCAAACGAGTATGTGGATTACTGTATACATGACTTATTTCATTGTTAGCTTTACCGATAATAGTATACGTCATAACAATGGAATAAATGTCACATGTTCTATACATTTGATATATTTTGCAGCATGGCAACGACATTAGAAGTATTTGCGCGGCATGAGGGGTTCACGTTACTTCGATCCGCGGAACAAACAAGGTCGACCAACAAGTCTTGTAAGAAATACAATTTAACTTGCTCTCAGTACACAAAATGTTTCATTTGCGAACGTCTCCTCAGGTCTGTAACAAATTGAATCTCACGCCAGCTCAATCCTTTATTTCATCGTCTCCCTTTAATGCGACGAAAAGATTATTAATCGAGAATTTTCCATCTTACTGTAACGCTCCGCCGCCCGCCCGCTTCGATTTGTTTAACAAACGAGCTCGCACCTTTGTTTGATATAAATGATTCATTTACGTTTTAATAACTCAGGGAAATTTGACAGATTACGGCTTCACTACGCGCGATATAAATACCAAATAACTTCCAATTGGCATGTTTCGACAGACTGTTTGTGTTCATGGCCACGCTCACGACTGAAATTTAACAAAAATATTTTAATTTGATTATCACACGACGCCGGTCACAAAAGACAGGTTTTAATGTTTCATGAAAGAACCAAGAAAAAGGCAATACACAGCTATTCGCCGAATTTCTAAGGTTTCGTTTTGTTGATATTTATTAAGCCATTATATATTATGGAGAATTGGCAAACAGGCAGACGGGGTGCGCGATATTGAGCAATATATTCCTCCGCTGTTTCGGGAGGGGCAGCAGCCAAGCGGTTGCCAACGCGTTTCACGTTTGTAGCGGCTTATTTCAGGCCGTCAAAACATCCTATATCATATACATAAACCATTTCACTATCAATAATTTCATTTATTAAAGAAACTTAAAAGAGACAGCTGAAGGGTAAATATGTACAAGATATAAAAATAGAAGGATGTATACTTTAAATACAAATGTCATTGTGTAAGAAAGTTATTTTGCTCGTTAAACAAAACATTTTAAAAACGCCTAATCGTTATGAACCACACAACAAAACACATTCAAATAAACAAATTAAATACATTGTTATCGTCCGATTGACGTAGCGTGTGAACAATTAAAGACACTAACGTAGTCACAGAAGGATCATGATATCCGTTCTACAAGGCGTAGGTACGTATAAAACGTAAACACGCAAACGCAATCCGGATCCAAGGAAACATCGTCCTCCTAAATAAATATATCAATTTCGATTCACTCTCTTACTCGGGACTTGTGTATACACCGTGGAATACCACGACGCAAATAACTGAATACCAGGACGCATGTTATATTTCCCAATTCCCCACAACGGCGAAACTACGTAATAATATTGTGCTCGGGTTCGCATTGGGGGTGGAATCATCGATAGTCATTATCGGAAAAGCGGGTTTAAGAGCCGTCCCTGCCCCAACGGGACCTTTACGGAGGTCTCATCCCGACGCGTTCGATAACTATGCTAATGTTATTTGCGCCAGTGGGTTTGAAAACGGCGGCATCCACTAACTCGGCACGAAGAACACAGCCCGAACCTCCCCGTAGGTGACGTAGCGCGAACAACACTTATTGACTTACTGATCCCAAATAGAAGATTTGATGTCTTCCTACAAGATGTTCTTAAACAGAAGTGCAGTTTGCTATCACTGTCCGCTTTCTTATTTTACTACCGTATAGGTAGTATGCAATATTTATTTGTGCTTTCCATACAATTACCTTTCTTTTTCATATATTGTTTACTATCATAATAATTGTGGAGTTTCTAGAACTTTCTAGAACCTGTGACAGAAGTTTCTGGGACCATCTGGTATGTATGAAGAGAGTGCTGATATAAAAGAAGCATGTCAGCTCTCTAAGCATAGGTCAAGAGCACTCACCGCTCTCTGCTTATCCCGTAATGGACATGGGGTAATGATATGAGATAAATAACATTATGTATCGCACATCAAGAGATCACCAAGCATTTCTTATAAATACATTTGGTTCTTTACATTATGCGTAATGAAGCAACAAAACATGTGTATATTTACCACCTATCTGTCCGTCTTATCATAACACTAGCTCTGCAGTAGAATGCAATCCGGCAGATTTAGGCGAACGACTACAAAATTAAATAACAAGATCAATGTTAACTCGGCGGAGTGTAATGGTTGGGAAGTCATCAAATCAGGCGGTTGGTTGACTCAAACACACTTTGATAACATTCGGCGCCCGCGACCCGAACACCCTATTTAAATATATCGAGGTTCTGACTCCGAAATTTAACTCCCTTTCATTGACTTTATGAGATGAAATTCTTAATTAAATGTTGCACAATAAATTTTGAATCAACTTCTATAATAAATTGATCCCGAAGCCGCATATCCAGTGACGGAGGGTGATGGGTGAAAAAGATCTTCATTAGGGAAGACCTGCGTAAGTCTAGTAAGTAAGACTGAGAATGGCTAATGATTATGATGACAAATATACAACCAGTGAAATATATTACCGTAATCCAAAACTTCGCGTAGGCTGTTCTTCTAAAAGTGTAAAATAACCGGATTGTAAAAGTATGTTCGTAGCATGCCTCTCAAAGCACAGAACTGTTGTTGTTATTCGCATAAGTTGCGCATTCGACTCTTACATAACGATAATGTATAGTAACTGGTAAACTCAGCATCATTCGGCATTTCATATCGATCGCACGAAAACTACTCAAATTTTAAGTAAGGTCACCTTAAAGTCACTTTTTATAAAGTATGGAACATCTTATAGCGTTGCAGATGGGACCGACGAATGGGCAATCTAGATAATCTAAATTAAATATTATTGAATATTATCATCCTACTAGGTTTTTTTATAGGGAAGCAGAAAGCACCGAATGCCAAATAACTACATATATAGTATTTCCTGAAACACCAGACTTCCTTCTTCTTGTTTATCACTCAACCAACCAAGCCACCAATCCTACACATTTATATTTTCAAGCACAGATTATTTTTATACAGTATCGACTACACTGTGCAAATGTAGCGAAAACATAATGTAGTATAAATAACAAGATAAACATAAACTCGGTGGAACTCGACGCTCGAGAAATCCTTATCAAATCAAGCGGACGGTCTGCTCGAATACACTTTCATAACACTTGCTGGCCGCGCGCCTCATTTAAATACATATAATTTGTCGCTTTGCTTTCTCCTCCCTAAATCTTGATTAAGTAAAAAAAAGTATGTAAATCATTGCGTTCGGTTTTATGAATGGGACATATATTTTTTGTTCTAGAAATATAATAAAATTATCTTATTATTTTTTAAGTTAATTTATTTTTATCAATGACAAATTATTAGTTTTATTCGATATTCTATGATGCTCTTAAAATTCTTTGTGTTTCCGCTAAATCATGAAAGTGTTTGTTTTTTATTACTATCGGAAGCCACACACAATTTCTTTTTATAATTCGTTCAGGTCCGTTTAATTTTGTCTTCTCTTTTTATGACCTTTACATCCTGTAACGCAACCCCTTGGCTCGTGCCTGAATTGAATTGCAGCGGAAAAGCAAAATTGTTTTAAGGGTGATGTTTTTAGGGAAATATAGAAGGCGTTTCGATTATGATAGCCAGCATAATTTCGTATAACATTTGCTTGAATTTCCGCAGTCTTTCAACAAGTTTTAACTGGAATTGAGTTGATTGAAACCTTCAAAAACCAATATCAATATTTACGTTCATGTCGATTCACTAAAATTATAATTACGAAAATTTTCTTCAAACTGCTTTCAAAACAAATGCAACGAGTTCAAAAGTCAAACATGTCTTGTATTTTGAAATTTATGATCCGTTAATATGTGGTTCATAAGACGTATATTTATTTTGAGTTTATATTTCCTTCTATTATTACCTGAACATTAAGATAAGGGATTTCTTAAATTATTTATCTTTCTCATTGTTGTAGTTGTAATTGTAATAGTTTATCCAATTTTTCAACTGTTGCAACCCTATCTATTTTACAGTGTCCAGCTTAACGTAACGAAATGTTTTAATCATAGATAGATATAAATCGGTCTTATAGACGAGTACCTTGCAAAGTATATAATATTAAGACAGCTCTAATACTTTCACCAATGAAATCTGAATATTTGTCAACCCAGTTTGTTATCTTTCATAATTTTCTGATTCGTTTTGGTTTTATTCGCTTCTTCTTTTGTATTTGCAGCCAGGATGATATCAAGAGAAACTGAAAATTTCGAAATAAAGTAATATCTGCATTCATGTTTGTGGCATTGTTTACAAGCATTACATACTATAGGTTGTTAATGGAATTAATTTTCATTGTAATTGATATGTGTAGCTTTTACGTAGGTGAATATTAGCCGTCATTACTCAGTAGTAATAACACGGATAATATCTACAGTAAATGTTAACACCACGTGTGTTAATTAAATGTATGTGTCAATTACGTAAATGACATGCACTGGTTGACTGCAGCGTTGCTGTTGAATTAACTTAATGGACTACGGAGTTTTGTTTTAACTGGTTTAACTTTTCTTTTTCTATTTAAGTTTTTCTATTTTAACTTTTCATGTTCAATGACAAATTTATTTTCGGGAATAATATTCAAATAACAATAAACATATGTAATCTATTGTAATTATGTTTATTAGTTTCATCTAACTCTGTGTTAGTGTCGGACTGAGATGTCCAGTGGAAGTACACTCACTGCGAAAGAGTTCCAGAAGGTTCGCAACTCCGTTGTTCTAGACACACGCGTACAGCCGTGGTCAGTGCACAAGCTCAAGTTCCGCTATGAACTGTATTACGTTAGCACGTGACTGTGGGGTAGCGCGCTTCGGTTTCAAGTGTCTCTTACTGAATACGAGTAGACACGTTCCATGGAATCATATCTTACGTGCTACTGTCCGTACTGCCACGTAGTAGAGTAGCGACATCGACCGACTATTATTTACAACATTTATCTGCGATGGTATGATTGATTGATTGTAAAAGGAGACCCGTGTCCAGCACTGGGATGATACAAGGATTGATGACGGTTGCGTAAGTCTAATTTTGTATTGTGCAAACACGTCAAGAGTCAGGCGCCAATTGAAGCCATTATACACATATAATAACTATACCCATTGATGGTAGTTATCAAAGATACAATTTTTAAATAGTATTGGGTAATAGTAGTGGTTACAAGAGAGCAAATATACATTTTCTTCTACTGTGAAGTAAAATTTCTTATCACATCGGATTACAATGTTATTTACCACTAGCTGGGAATTTATTGTTATGATCTATATCTCATATTGTACGTCGCGGAGACCCTTGAACTCGGGAGACGATAACGGTCTGTACTTGACCCGCTGTCCCGCTTTGTCCCACACACAAAAGAAAACATTTTACTTTGACAACCATCTGAATGTTATGTGTGTTTGAAGATCAATTTGCGACATCGCCGCTGATAATCCCCTATTGTGTTCGCTTCTTCCAGAAAACGATGTGGGGGAAATCTTAATAATATAATGCCCTTAATTTAATGCCCTTTCATTGCTGAATAGGACGGTTGCTCGCAGACACATATGTATACTCATAGACTAGACTAGATTCATAGGTACTGAACATTTTGTCTGTATCGCCAGTATCTCGGCTGCCGGTAGCCGAGGGCAAATTGGTTCCTATAAGCAGTTCCTATATAATAAGCCGTTCCTATAATAGTGTTATAATATTCGTATAATGCTATTATGGGAACTGCTTATGGCGATATTATATGAGAGCGCTTGATGTGAGCGTGCGTTTGTGTAGAGAATGGTGAGCCTAGAAAAAATGCGGCAGGTCTTTAAGGTTACAGCTATCTGGGAATCGGTGTTCTCTACCTGTCGCCTAATGGACCTGGGGTGATGATAATATTATAATAATATTGGTAATAATAATGAAGCATTATTTTACTCGATTTCGGTAACAAATGTTAACAACGAATTAATGCAGTTCCTCTTTTGGAGTGTCTTCATATCATACCAAATGAGAGGTGCGTAGTGGGCGTATAATTTTAAACTTTTAACGTAACTTCGCGTGTGTTAATAATTAAACTCCGTGTGTTAACTATTCCAGGTAGTTTGTGGAACGTGTGCGCGGCCGAGTCACACACGTGCAGCAAATTGCAGTGCCGTTTCGTATAAAGTGCAAGTTGGCTGTAAAGTTTGTGCTGAATCGTGGAGTGAACTTGGACTGTTGCTGAAGAACACAGTTTCATGGTTATATTCTTAGTGCTTCTAATTTACTGAACATCTTGCGTATTAAATAAATCATGTGCTCGAATAGAATTAATAGTATTTGTAGATTAAAGCGAACTTTTTTGAAAATGTCAATGAATGTCTCCTCTTTGTGTTTATCTACTCGTATATCTCTATCGATTATGAAAAGAGCGCTGAATGTAGGACAAGCATGTAGTCCCTACTCACTGACCTCTGTCTACTCTATAGGGTCGTAGCGTGATGATATTGTAATAATGGCAACAATGATTCATTCAAGTCCTATCAGACACATCATTTTGGGGAATATGCGCTACAGCTTCATAATCTGGTACCTGCAGCTCTTGCACCTGCATTTTACTATTAGAAGTCCTTCTGGACGTACGTCTGTACGGCGGGCTTCCATTTATTACAGGTAGACGTTCTGCTTACCAGAACGAACCGATTTTTTTCACCGCTTTTTGGTTCGGACGGCCGAGGAGTTTAATTTCCTGCCTGCGTCTATATTTTCCGATACGCAAAACCTAGGCCTCTTCAAATTTAATGTGACTAAGTATTTACTGGGCAAACATGCCACATCAGAGGCAACATCAGTGCTTGCCATCGTGATAGACTGAGGTCAAATGCTAGCCTACACAGTATAAAAAATATAGTAACCGGTTCCCAATCCGTATATATGGACGTGTGTGGTTAGGAACATATTCTTGGACGCTCAGTTGACTTCCGTTTCTATCCATAAGCCCTTAGCTCTCTGCTCCACATAGGCCTCTTGTAGTAAACGCCGGTCCATCCGGTCCTTGGGCTATAAAATACAGCTGGTTGCCTCTGTCTTATTCTTCTTCATTTTCCGTTAACATATTTATATTTTTATCACTGGCTGTGTTTTCTTTTAAAACATTGAATTGAAGTCCATATTTTACGGATATTGGTATATAACGTTCCATAGTAGGACTCTTTATTTAATTATACTTCCTTGTGTCACATGAAACTATAAGGAGAATGTTGGGAAACTTCGCTGTAACTCTGTCGTTATAATAATGTCTCAGGACAACTCACACATCGCGGTTTCATCCCAACCTACATAGAGCCGGTACCAAGAGGACCGGATTGGTGGTAAATATATGCTTTTCTATGCTCTTGTACATCACGTAACTATTTGTGCTAGGTGGGAATCGAACCCACGACTCTCATCTCATTACTCATGTGTGTATATACTAACTACTTTACCATCCGGCCATCAACTTATAGGCTCATGTGCAAATCGTTTGCGGAAGACGAATGTTGTGTCGAAGCTAAATCTCTTGAACTGGACTGCCGGGCTGTGTTTATTGTATAATGTTCAGGTAGCATCCGTATTGCGAGCGAGCGTCGACAAGCGAGATAGCGATCATTAAACCAGTTTACGTATTAAAAAGTCTCTCGGTCTTTATAAATTCTTTGAAAACTATAGTTAGTACTATTAGTGAAGCATCCCTTTCATTACATATAATGTCATTTTACCAAAGATAGAGAGAGAGAAACAGACTAAGAAGAATCATATTTTACTGTAATTGTATGTTTTATTTTAAATTTTTTCCTTAATTAGGTATATGAATATGCAAAATAGAGTAACAAAATTACCGTTATGAATATCAAACTACCGGTATACATACATATATGGTACACATGCAGGTACATGATGAGGCGGAGATTTAAAAACTGAGAGAGAACTGTACTCTTGCAGTTCAAACTACGGCTGCAACGACCGCGGCCAAGTTTTAATAGCCGACCACTATGTCCGGTAAAACACCAAAGCAGGGTCGGGGTCGACGCGCGGACGCCGTACCGACGCTATCTCTCTCACTAATATATCGGTCATCGGTACGCTTCGCATTTTGCATGGACTTTTAACGAGCATTTCATATACATATTTAGTTTTCATAATCGCTTCATAAACGTTACAATTTTATCAATATCTATATATTATCTACGAGTACAAATCCAACCACAAAACATACGTGCAATGCCTTGACGGCTGCAGGTGGAGCAGACTAAGACACCTATCTTGTCCAAATAGGCTGGCTGATGGGGCAGAGGTCTCCGAAACAGTCAATACGGATGTATTATGTACGAAGAAAAAGCCTTTCATGTCTGCAATATATGAATATTTGGTACTTGGTGCTCTCTGCCTATCGTGGCGATCTAATAATAATATTTAATTTTTAAAGCTTTTGTTATTCGTGTTGGGGACGAGTAAGAACAGATTCTCCGACCGGCTGAGGTACAGGTGTCGTAACAGGCGACTAAAGCCGACGTTGGCGAATCACGGTATGGCGCGCTCTGTCTACGTACGGCTACAAGCCCTGGCCGCCTATGGGCAGCAGCGTAGGCGTTGCCAGAGAGTGTCAAGATTGTCAAAAGAATTTCTCCGGTTGTAATCGGTTTTTTTTTTAAGTAAGTATAAAACTGCCGACAGCAGTAATATAATAATTGTAGTAAGTAGTAATAGCTGCCCTTCTAATAATATGTCGGTAACCATTCAGCTCATAAACAATATCTTACGCGCTGCGATCGGATTTGCTAACCACTGGACCAAAGGGCTAGTCAGACCTGAGAGACGATATCTATGTTATCTTTATAAACGACGGTATGTTGCGTAACAAGACCTATTTTTATTACACACTCGTATACATACATACCTAAGTTAAATAAAGATTGAACAGCGAAGAGAAGCAAGTTGGCCTCAAACCAAATACAAGACGACCCGGTTCTAGGAGACGTGGCCGCGACTAATCCTAGTTTAATTACAAACAATGTCTTGACTGCGGCATTGCCAAATTCGTGAAATATGTTAAAATATGCCATCTCGGTCTACCACTATTAACTCTAGAATGATAGATTCCTTGATTTTCGAACTTGTAACCAACTTACAGCATAATAATTCACTATCACTTTTTTAGAAACAGCATGTAATTGATTACCGTCTTCCCCTTTTTTATCGTAAACACCCGGCTCGGTACCAAGAATGAGAAGGTTTACGGCCTCAGTGTGACACGCCGGCCGCGTGCGGGCGCTGCACTTCACACGCCTTAAACAACATTAAGAACATCTGTAAGGCATGCGAATCTCATGTTATATTCGTTCATCAATATAGTACACATCATTATAGTAAGCGTAATCATAGCATAGCAATATTATAAACCGTAGTAACATTCCTGACGATGTTACTTTAGTACCCTGAGGATATGAGACTGAATTCTAAAATTCTAGGCTAACACTACTGTGATGTATCTAACCTCGATAACTTTTCTAAGTTATAGATATTGTATATTACATTTATTTATAATTAATCTAAATAAAGGCAAATTGTGTAAGAAGATTGAAAGTTCACTATATTGTCAATTATATCGCGAGCGACGAGCGAAGAATTTTTCATTCTAACGATTTCGCTGCCGAATATTACCGAAAATGTTCAATTCGGAATCAAATATAAGCCCTGATTGAAAGAAAATTTGTATTTTGGTAAGCTATATTGATGATTTGAAATGAAGTTCCATTTGCGAAGCATTTTGTAGCGTTATTAACATAACTGGACTTCAAATTGAAATGTAAATTTTGTGGAAATATAAGCCAAGAGTGACATCGTCTGGTATTGATTTGTGATCACAATTTACTTTGGTAATGAGCTCTCAAACTTTATACAGAACAAATTCATATTACGTTGATTTATAGAGAAGCCGTTGAGAACACAGCAATATTCAATTACTACACAAACACGTTATTGACGACGACGTAGCGGTCTTTGCGGCTATCTTTCGTACTTACGATTCGCGCTGGATAAGAATACTATACAAAAGTTATGTAACTAATGACTTTTGTATAGTATTCTTTACGTGAGACTATGTCTTTAAATAAATGTGTTTGTACAGAAAATTCGAATGCTGAGAATATGTTAATAATACAAATGCGAAACTAACTTTGGCTGTGTATTTTGTTTCCACGTCAAATTGCTAAAACAATGAAATATGGAATAATATAATGTACTAGTATTATTTTAAATAGTGATGGAATAAATTCAAGAACGACGGATCATCATAATCATCAACCGTCTTACCGTTCTACTGTTAAACGCGTGACTCCCGCCACAATGAGACGAAAAAAATGAATACGAAATAACTACGTATAATATTATTATTATACGTAGTTATATTATATATATATTATTATTATTTCAACGATCGTTTATTATAAACGACCGTTGAAATGCGGTACAAAATGCAGTACGAGGCAATACCCAGATGCAATTAAGAGTACATGTTGCATCGAACAAAATACCGTTTGCTCTGGCTGCAGGTGTGCAGTGGCTGCTAATTGAACGCGGCAATAATTGCTAGCGGTATATTTAGGCCGCCATACACTCGTAGTTCATTAAAATGATATTATTATTATTATATCATCACGGCAGATCCCTTGTGTAGTAGGCTGAGAGCGTCGAGTGCCCAAATATCTCTATCCTTACAGACCTTACGAACTTCTACATTCATACGAACAAATTGATATAAACAAACCTCATAACTCATCATCATATATACAGATTGCGCATTCACCCTCCAATA
>DWDW01000467.1:0-14788 GCA_018245635.1 Mimoniades versicolor eupheme | reverse complement strand
GACAATGGAACGGTTGCCCGTCAGACAAGCGACAATTGGTATGGTGTCGTACATGCTGTTAAAGGGCGGACGGGTGGGCGCAGCGGCGCGGCGCACCGCAGCGGCGAGCGCCCGAGCCGTGGCGCGCTCGGGGGCCCGCCGGCGTCGCGCACCGCTCACGCGGAACCGGCTCAGAAGGGATTCACCGGGAATGGGAAACCGATAACACTGCAAGCACTCACGGCACTTTCGTAATCACCTCGCACACCGGATAACCAGGATAGCAGTGTCCACCCGAGCCTCGTCTGACCAAGTTTCATACTAACATTTGAACGACGGCCAGAATTTCGTTTACGTTTAGTATTTGAGAATATTTTCACGCACAATAAGGACATGTTAACTTTGAGAACACGCACAAAAAGGTTCAGCACATGCACTATCATGTCACTATATATTATTTCTTCTTTCCTAAAATAAATTATTCAAAACTTAAACTAATACGAATTACGTGATATTCTGCATATTGACAGTTCGAAATGGTTAATTTCAATTTACCTGCATAACTTTTTATTTCTTGACAACATCTACCTTCGGAATTTTTTGATCGATGTTCAAAAATACATGCATTTCATTACAACTGTTGATTTCTATTCTTGTTTAAAGCTATAAGGCTATGCGCCTTATTATTGTTTTGACTTTACATATTATTAAGTTACGTTGTCTATTTTGTTGTTCGAATGAAAGCTATCCGGTCGAACATTTTTCCAAGAGCGAATATTAAAAATGACGGACCCGATTTAGGTTAGCGGCACACAGAACGCAGGCAGGCGGTTAGCTCGTGCTTACAGGCGGCGTGGCCGCGCGCCGCGTCAGATGGCGCGGCCGGTGCGGGCGGTGGCGGCTGCGCAGCTCGGGCGGCAGCATCACCACGTCTCCGATGCCCAACGGCTCCGTCTTTTTTATTGCGACTGCATCGCTGCCCACTCCGTTGGGTTCCTTCTCCGTTATGCGCCCGTATACTTCGTCTAAATGAGCATACTTCATTATAAGACTTTGAATCTCCTTGCGTCTCGTCTCGCGTTCCGTGAGGATGCGATCGCCGACCGGTGTCTTGTCTTCGTCTTCGTCGCTAGACGGAAAGTATATTTGTTTCTGCCTACCGGTATCTTTAGTAGGCGACGATGCAGGTGTCTTGATCGAGTTTAACTTTTTGTCGACTTGGTCATGTTGCGGCGGCGAGATTAAATCGCGAGCGCCTGATTGTAAATTAATGTCAACGGGCCGTAAAGATAATTTGCCCCTTCTGTCACTATTATCACTTTTTTCAGCTCTGAGCGATCTCCTTTGATGTTTACGGTATATACTGTCCCTATCTTTTCCTAAGTTGGGACGATCCCTCATTGAGACGTCAAAACCGTTTTTGTATTCGCTTTTATCACTTTGTTTATGGCCAGAAGACAAACGACGGTCAGTAGCATTTCTAAACGGAGTTTTGTCTCTCGTCTTTTCTCGCGAAAAATTGTTTTGTTTAAATGAATGTTCACCAAACACTGCCGTTGTTAAGCTTCGCATTAAACCTCTGGTCAAGGGCTGCTCGGGTTCCAATGTCTTGTCACGATCTTCCTTATCCCTTTTAGCCCTTTCCTTTTTCTGAACCGCTATCCTGTCTAGCACTGATGAATATTTATCTTCCAACCGGCTGCGGGTGCTGCCCAATTGGACTGTGCTCTCGATGTTGTTGTTATTGGTTTCCTTGAGAGGATATCGCTTTGTAAACGGCGATGATTTATTATCTTTCACGTGAGCTCTGCGGAATGAGTCACTGCGCGCGACAGCTCGAATGCCGGAGGTAGAATGTAAAGGTGAAGTATCGATTCGAGATTTGTTTGTGCCCAAGTAAGTCGAATAAGTCCGATCTTCGTTCAACTTCCTGGACGCCGGTGCAGGCAACCCGGACGTAAACGTTGTATATGGAGAAATATTTGTATTGTTTTCATAACGCCTTACATTGGCCAATACAGAATTCTTATTTGCATGTAATTTATCGTCGTAACGGGATCTGGCGGCAGTTAACTTGGATTCGCCGAGGGGATCATTTTTTTCAGAGGGCCCTCGGCGCGTCAGCCGATTCATGATACTCGAGTACCCATCGGACAACAATTGAGTCACGCTCGTGGTGGACGCGCGCGCGTACCGTTGACGTCGCGGACTCGTCGTGCCGTTCCCGCCGGTGCTGATGGTGGCCATGTTCGTTTCTTTCAACGAGTTCAATATCGTATCCGCACAGCTTAACCGGGATAAATCACATAAACAATTTCAAGCAACATAACTGCGTTCGCAAACTTCACGCGATCTGAATTCTAAAAAACTATATCGATCGCTACCGATTATATATAACGAGCGGCGGATGGTTTGGTATCGCACATAAGACTGGGTCCACTTCAGATTGAGAGCGTTCCTAAGCGTGGAGGGATTTCAGAAAGATCACTAGCGCAGCCGAGTGCGGCCGTCGGTGCCAAGTAATGGTCGCGGACTAAAAATATCGGCAACCCGTGGGAGCGCCCTCCCGCGCAGGCCGAGGTGCCGCCGCTCGCGCATTTTCGTCACATTACACCCGGTATACCTACGTAGAAAACTTTTAGCATTTAATTATAGTGTTATTCTTCCCACTATATTATCCTTACAGACACAATCAAATAAAACGCAACGCTTGCTGCTTACGTGGGAACCGCGCTATTTGGCGCTGGTGGTGTGACCGGCAGTGAAATATATGTAAACTATGAATAGTCGGGAACAATTAAACATCGAAAATATATTTTAAGAGAAGAAAATAGACATTCAACCTCAATACTCGCTTACGTCGGTATTGAGCACGGAACAAACAAGTGATTTTAATACATATTATAATATACACGAAGTACGTTATCTTCAAACTTTCTTTCGTTTCGTTGCTTGACACTGGTATGCTGTTTTAATAAGGTTTAAGGCCAAATCTAGCCAAGTGTTGTTTGGCGGACTTCTCACACTTAAGAGAATATTATGCACAACTTATGCACTATATAGGTTTCTTTACCATATCTTCGGTGCTTTACTATGTACCAGGACTAGAACTCCATACAACTGGAGTGGAGGGTTGAAATTCAAAGCTTACGGCGACTATCACTCTTTTAAATACATATGACAAGTTATAATACGATACAATTCTAATAGGTGTACTTTGATTTGATTGTCAATAAACAGACTGTTATCCATATTCCAATCTTTCATATAGTTCACCGGCACGAGTCACAGTGTTTCTTGACATTTTCACGTAACAGGCGTCTCCGAGTTAATGATAAGCCTTTCACTACGGATGAGGTGTTCGAGCCAAGACAGTTCTGTCAATAAGCGTTCGGTAATTAGGTTAGTGGAGCGCGTGCGAGCACTGAACAATGCTGCTGGTCTGTGTGCGCGCGCGCCCGCCGCACCGCGCTGCACTGCCGTGTCTAAAAATTGTACCACGCTACTTCACTGTACGTGAACTGTTTATTTTTCAAATTCGTCTCTCCAAATAAATTTTATGAAACATATTCTTTTTCTTCTTTAATACATATTCATAGTTCCGTCATCAGTTCCATCTATAAATTCATTGGTTTATACAAATGTTTACACTGTCTGAACGTTTGCAAAATCTCAAACGCGTATTATAATTATAATAACCGAGGAAAGACAATTACAGATACGTTGGGAGAAACGCCAGTGCGGGTCAAGCATGGTTAACGATTCACAATCGTTTTTAATATATACGACTTGTCTACGCCCCTTGCGTCTTTTATCAATTTGCTTATTATCATCACACACAAGATGTCGATTGACGGGCGCTGGAAGTAAAAGCTTCTGTGCGATAAGGCGGTGTATAATGACCAATAAAACACTACCGCTTATCGAATGATATAAACATGGGTCACCACTTATGCAACGTTTTCTTTGGTTATGAATTTCACAGTTAAATTTTACTCATCGATTACATACACTGTGAATAAAATTCCGCTAACGATATTCTAAAATCTAGATACGAATTGCACGTAATACACGAATTGGAAGGTATATATAAAGAATTTTGTCGGAACTATAATATCCGAGAAAACGGCTCCGCGCAACGGAAACCGACCAATATCAACATTCTTAGCATATTAATAACGCGAGTGGACTTTACTGGCGAAGTGGTTGCATGCATCCACATACACTTTCTCTTGCCATTGTGTATTTATTTACACATTACACATGATTTTCAACAAAATACCGACCTAACTAATTGCTGATCAATATCTGGCCTAATACTGAAATAGCCTCGGCCACCTCGCTCGATAAGTATGCACCCGGTCGGTGGGTTTAATAATAAAATGCATGTATTTGAACACCGATCACGAATAAGGAGAGTAACTCAGACACTGAACTGAACCTACCTCCGAAAGCAACTCGTCACCCGACACGTGACGGTAGGCGGACGAATTAAAGAAACGGCCGATACTTTTGAGAATGTTCGTTATGTCGTATGATTTCATTTTGTGGACTGTTACGCACATGAACATTGTAAACAATATGAACGCTAAAATGTTGTCAACGCAAACGCGAGCACAGCACTGATGTAACGTTGTTTTCATTGTAACATACATCCAAAGTTAAATTCATCTCGCCAGCTGTTCCGAGACGATTTGTACTTTGTAAAGGTGGGCCAGGACGCAGGTAAGGCGCCCATGCACTATTGGTGCGCAAGCCACCCTTATGTAATGCGTGAGAGCGGCGGGAACAAAAGAGATAGACTATTATTCCCGTAGAACAAGATTTTTTTACTTGAGCCGGTTCCGATAAATAATAATAATTAACGCCCGTAAATTAAAGATCAATTCACAGACAAGCAACAAAAATTTAAAGTGACAGTAGTAAATAGGTACTATGTTCATATTTGACTTTAGAATTGTTGTTTATAATAAAACACTAATACACCTAGTTCAAAATTGTGTTATCAGATTATTATCGATGGTGATGAAGTGAGTTCCAGCCAGCCGTATGCCATCAGATAGAATGCGCAAAGTAAACAACATCCTAAAATACGGCGGCGCGACTGACCTTGCCCGCGATTTTGCTGCACGCACCGTCCACGTCGAAAAGGATATCTGCGACCAACGCGAGGAGTTTCGCAACATCGTGCCATTTACAGCCGTGATCCTTTAGGAACCGCTTGTACAGCTCGTAGAACGAGCCCAAGCGGAGCGGCTCCCGGGCTCGCTCGGGCTTCGTCACAATTTCAGTCATTATATTATATCGCTTATCACAAGAACAACACGAGTAACGCAGAACGGACGATAAGCGCCGAGGGGCGGGCGGGTGCTCCGACGGTTGATTCACAACTGTAACGTAAAAGCGCGCTAGACTTTACTGCGCCCCGTTAAAAAAAAAAATATAAACAACTTGAAAGTAAATGCTGAGATACGTTATTTTTTTTTCGGTATATTTGTTGTAGAACACTTTGCGTCCGCCAACAACCAGCAGTGAACTGAGATGATTACAAACAGACGCTTCAATTAAAAGACGGGTACCAACAAATTGAGCGAACAATTGTCGGGGAGCCTCTGTTCGGTTATAACAGGATTTATCTGCTAATTGTGCTATGTGCGGATAGTGTATATTGTTAAGGTTATTTTAGTTATAAAATATTTCAGTAATATTTACTTATCGAAAACTCGTAGGTCATTATAAAATGAACACATGATAGGTATAAAACATTTATTATTTTTATTATGTCATCATCATAACGTCATATCCATTGCGATTTAGAAATATTTAAAGAAGTGGGTGTAATAAAAAATGTAGTAGAACATGTAATAGAAAAATGTAATACATAATTGGAAGACACTATTATCCTTACAGATTCTACAATATCCAAATTGCACAGTATATGTAGTAATTGCGAAGTAGTGGAAAAATTAGACAATTAAGATGGTGAGTATAATGGCATTAATAGGGAACTCTTTATTTACGAAACGTGACTTTATATCCCGCTACAGTGTGATTGATAAGTCACTGACGCAACGACCGGCTCTAGGCTACGTACGTTATTGGCGCAATTATTATATGTGCGCCAACAGTCGATATATTATATAGCATATAAACACAATTTAACATATATTTAAGAACGATAAATGTACAGTAATTTAATTACTAATGATGAGAAATAGAAGCTAAGAGAGAGAGACTTATAAAGTTAGAAAAACACTAGGAACGACTAGAATAGTCTTGTTTTAATTAGCTTATTAAAGTAACATGACGCTTGAAATACCCGAAGATGTAGGCGAGGTGTGGAGCTCACTCCACGTTCCACAAGTTACGTTTATGTCCTACTACGGAATAGGGGGTGAGGCTTTTACCTTTCATCGGGCACATATCAAGACTCCCGAATCAGTATTAGACAATCTAAATTAGATAAATCCAATAATGCCCGATTCGGGATTTGAACCCAGGAAATGTCGATTGACTAGCGTTTGCAACCAACACGATGAACTAAAATTTTAAATTAATTAACGTTGATAACGTTGATTATTGGTATTTAAGTGGTATTTGATCAATTTGTCATCTATACCTATAAATAAGAATAAAATTAAAAAAAAAACACGTAACATCACGCCTGTAATGCCCGAACAGGTAATGTAAATCAAACTTCATAGTCAAGTTTATTGAAACTGAAACTGAACACAATCTGCTGAATTATTAATTAGAAATCACTATAATTTATCTGTCTGTTCACCTTAATATTTTGTCTCCAATAGACAATTTTAAAGAATATTTAAAGGGAACGTTTCTATTTTCAAAAGGCGCTTGTTATATAACGTCTTAAAGAGAAACGCTTAAGTAATACTACGTGCAATACGGATCGGCGGCGGCAAAGCGATTGGTATACGGCAACCGCGGCAAGGTCGACCGGAAGCGACTGGGCTTTACGAAATAGATAGCCATTCTAAGGGCCTGTAGTAGCGATAAAGATTTCATGTGACCTCAGGGTTATTACATTTTGTTTGCTTGATTCAAATAAACCTTAAATTAATTGAAACGCGAGCAAAAATCTCTTATTAGCCTCAGTTCAAGGGTTACCACCTTATGTAATAATGTATAGGATTTTCTGTTAGATTGATAGAACCGTTTTAATATTGGAACAGTTATTAGACCAACTGCCATGTCCCTCGTCATCGTCACCAGCCTGTCTCAGCGGAGTGCTGGAAACGTGCCTCCTCCAAGGAGCGACTATTATCGACTTATCGCATCCAACTTCGTCCTCCCACCTGGCCGGAGGGCGTCATACACAATGTTGGCAGGGCCGGGGAAAACATACTCCACAATATTGAAAATGTACAATTGGAGAAGCATTGAGGCACTAACGCCATTGCGTATAGAGCAACCCTGGTCCGTCAGACGCGCAACCTCGCCGGCTCGCCGGCCCTCGTGTCAATGATGTGCGTTCAGGTCTGCGGTGGGTCCGACCCGCCACGAACTTGGCCTCCGCCGGTTCGCACCCCGCGCACAATGTATTTCGATGACCCTACATTTTAGTAAGATTGAACGCTTCTGTCAAAAGTAAGAGAGATACGTCACAATGTGTGTACACTATAAAAAATACCTGGAGCTAAAATTAACCGAATTCTCTACTTTACGATGATATCTTTGGCACATCGATTGCAACAACGTTAGTAGACTAAAATAAAGTTAAATGATATGAAAGTTATCTACGATTAATACGTCTGTATTCGCTAATAACCGTAATGTAGATATGTTAAAAGAGAATGTTCAACACATCAACCCTCAAAATTTCAACAACAATGTATTTCACCAGAACAATCACACATCTGTCTGCCGTGTCGCTTGTCGTGCAACTACTTTCCCTATCACTTCGATTTTTTGAGCATTGGTCTACTTAGGAAATAGGTAGTTTTTAAAAATCACTTGCGAGAATACGATTACTAAGTACATCATGTGCAATACGATACGAACGTCAAAACTTGCAATTGTATTAGGTAGTTGAAACGAAAATAAAAAGGCCATTAGTAACAATATTTCCAGGCATCGTCGATGTGTCAGTGCGTTATGAATTCTTCAAACATTCCTCCGGGCTATAATTCCTGAATCATTTGCGAGTCGGCCACAGCCGGCTGCGACAGGTTTTAATCTAAGAATTTTGTTTTACAACTCATAACAATTGAAGGAGTACGCGCTGTTGGTGAGTCTCGATTAGGCAAATGCGTGCCAGCTGGCCATCGTGTGTATACCTATAAACTAAATACTACATTATATATTTTATATACCTACTGTTTTCTTGTTTTATAGCAATTGTATATAGCAAAGGAGAATGCAGGTTAATATACATATATTAAATGACGCATGCAATCAATTTTACAGAGCTTTAATATAGAGATGTGTCACATATGTATGTATATTACGAATTTCAAATATTAATTTGGGAATTTCTCATCTAATTCTTATCTAACATAACGATCAGTCTCTTCTAAGTGGAAGAACATAACCAGTATTTCTGTAGAGCAGCAGTTATACACCTGCCATACTTTGGCTTGAAAGTTCGACGGTCTAACGCTATGTGTGCATTGAACAATCGTTAACACAAGAGATTGCGTCAGGAAACATTTCAAACATAACAAAATAAAGAATTAAACTAAAAGCACCCTAAACGCTTTTATAGCCTCGGATAATAAAAACAAATATATATGTGGTGATGTTAGATATTGCAAAACACGTTCGCGTAAATTGACCACGTAGAATTGTCTATCCTATGAATAGTGTACGGACGTTCAGATGCGGATAAAATTAAAGTACATCGGCGGCGGGTTGCGATAGTTCCCAGTGTACAACAGATATTACATTGTTATCGATTTGCGAGATAAAGTGGGCGGTGCGTGCGCCGCTCGGACAACGCCAGCTATCATAGCGGCGCGCATGTGGACTGCTTCGCCTAGGTGAAGGTGATCGGCGCTATTTCTGCGCGCATGCGTGCTGGCCGCCCGCGCGCCACGTGGCGCCATCTAGCGATCGCCGCTGGAGTTGCATAGTTATTGCGAGCTTCTGATACTATTTCGGTCGCTTAATACATCTTATATTATGTTTCCTACAATAAAATCGCATATCCTGCGTGTGGGTAAATATTTTTTTGACCCAAAATTATATTTATCCAAAACATTCATAAGCAAAATTTTGATAAACGATAAATAAAAATTTGTAATAGTCATAAATAAGAGTTTGGTGCAAATTTTATGAATACATGAAAGTATATAACATCCTTGACCGGATAAAATTAAAGTTAAAATAGACGCGTATTGCTCTCATTACGCGAACGCTGGCATCGTATGCTTCTATATTCTATATGTACTACTAGTTTGCATTGAACACACATCCAATTTGATTGGCATTAACAGTTATAAATTAGTCTTTATCACGACATTTTGAACACTATTTTATGAAAAATTATTTGGGCTGACCTCTACTTCTTTCGGTATCAGATTTGGAGGTTGCTGTGTAGATTGAGGCGGTGCGTACGAGCAGGAAGGCTGTGGCTCCGCTGGTGCTGTGTGGTCGCTTTTGACTGGCGTTGGCGGTGGCGATGCCTTGGGGCTCGTCTTCTCAAAAACGGCACTCTGACCTTCAGCATTCTGAACGCATATCTGTGGCACTTTATGCTGCTGCACGCCAGCCGCACTGGTGTTGTGTGGTGATTTATGAGAATTTTGTGCCGTCGGTGTTTTAGACAGCCACGCCGGCGGTACGGCGGGCGGGTGTGGGTGGTCAGCTTCAACTTTGTTCACTACATTCACATTAGCTAAGTTATTAGAGGCCGCGTGGGCTATTGTAGTCTCATTGTTATTCACGGTGGATACAGGGGACTTTTTAAAATTTACGTCAGAATCTAGAGAATTAACTATTTGAGGTTGCGTCCTTATTGGTAGTGTGTGTACACTGACAGTTTCTGTGTTTGGCAAATGATTTGGTACAGGAGTTATTTTAGTTGGTAACCGGTCGTGCGAAGGAATGGTAGGTAACTGATCCTTAGGTAGAATTGCCACTGATGTATCCGAAACTGAAATAATAGGTCGTTTGCATTCATTCTTTTCTTCCTTAACATCACTTGTTACGTGTTTACTGCTGCTATCTTGTACATCAACAATAAGTGGCGAGTGTTCATCTCTACTTTGTGAAAAGCTATCTGTACTGTCGCCACAAGAAAGCTCATCTAAACTTTGAGCCAGGTCGAGAGCTGAAGCTTCGTGGTAATCTGTTGAACATGGTGATGTATCATCGCTCGTGTCATCGGTACCACGAGGGATTTGAGAACTTTTACTACTGGGTACGAACGCCAAACTCGATGTAACATCATTAGAAATATCAGCATTAAACGATTCTTCACTTTGAACTGATGATTCTTTGTTGGCATCTACTGTTGTTTTCTCATCTTCAATAATTACACTACTAGATACCACAGATGACGATTCTGAAGGTATTAATTGAACTTGGGAACTAGTTGCAATGTCTTGCACGTTTTGTTGATCAGGTACTTCAACTATCTTTGGAAATAATTCATCATTATTAATTTCTTCTAATATTTTAATTTGATCTTGTTCCATTACAGGCAACCTCATGTATTGTGGTATAGCGTACTCCAGATCACTTAAAGGCATATACTGTATGTTGTCTTCCATGGGCATATCAAACTGAGGAGTATAGTACTCATAGTTGGCACCGTCGTTACCATATACCGACCAAGGATCATTGGAAGGCAATAATGGCAACCCATCATAGTAGAGTCCTGTGTTATCCCTGTCAACAATCAGCTGAGGTTTATAATCCCATGTCGGTACAAAGGAATCTTCAAAAGCTAAATAATTTTCGGGCAACAACACCATGCCTCGATTTAGTTGCGAAGGATCATAAGCATAAGAACCATCGTAAAAAGGATTGTTAAGCACAAGTGGTGGAGGTTGTAGGGGTTCACTTCCCATGGTAACTTCAGCTTCTAAAAAAAGTCCATATTTTGACAAATCCGGCTCCGATCTTCCATGCTGGAACGCACAGACTATATTATTGTCTCGGTCACCGGTATAAATGTCCGAAATATCAAAACTATGTGTTCTACGTAACAAACTAACAGCTGGATAATGCTGATCCATTGCAGCTCCCTCTTCAAACACATGGTTATTTCCTAGTTCACTGCATAATCCATCATATGTCGGCACACCCACGTTGTTTATTTCGTTTAAGCCATCCAAATCGTTTGTTTGGTCAAGGACAGTATCGGATGGACCGCACACAGATGCGCTGTCACGGGAGGCATCTTTCGGTAATAGCACCACGCGCGGTAATGATGGTGGAAGTCCACAGAATAGCACATTATTAGGGGGTGGACGCGGCGGCTGGGCAGCCATGGCTCACGCTAGGCCGCCCGTGGCCGATTAGAACACCGTGCGAGAACAGAAACGCGCTGGGCGACCGGCTGAGCTTTGCGACTGACTGAAGGCGCACCGAGTGACGAAGGCGAACACAAATAGAACGGGCGCAAGCGCGAGGAGGTCGCCGTCTCTCGCGCACATCTTCACGGGCGAAGGCGCATGCGCACGCGCACTCCTATGCCAAACCCGTCCCGCATGTTCTCCCAAACAAGCACAGTGACGTTTACGCATTATTCTGGTTCCGGACTTTGATTACGACTGTTACATTCAGAAACTCACACAAGTGAGTAGACTGGTTTTCGGGTGGACACTTAGGTTGGCGGGTCTAGAAATGGCGAGCGTCGGATTTCTCACAATGACATTCTTACGTCCTCTGATAAAAAATAATTAGAAACGGTCGGACTAACCTGTTCTGGTGGTGAACGCGGTGATGACTCGTCGCGATGGTGTCTCCGTCTCCTGTGTGACGTGGGTGATCGCCGATGGTGTGATCGCTTAGATCGCTCATTTCTCCGCCTCCACGAGTGCTCCGAGCTGTGAAATCAGCGATCGGTAGGCTGTAGGGTTAGTGAATAGGGGGAAGCGATTTCATTTGGCATACAAGAAATTTTTAAGGTGAGGTGGTGTGTATATTCGGACATTAGGAGCATTGAAAGTTACATTACTAACGTTGGCGAGAATTCTGTGTACGGGGTATGCGGATCTACAAGACGATCGAGACTGTCGGGCGGCGGCACCCAACAAGCGTGCAGCAGCGCCCTGACCGCGGCCCAGCGCCGTCGCCCCGTGCCTAATTCTTTATTAATACTCTAACCAAAATAACACCAAGCCTGAGATACAAGAATTATAAAGAATTCATATAACTTTAATATTTTCCTTGCTCACAAGTAACGTGTCCGCGCGTCTTTAATACATAGATAAACATTATTATGAAACGTAATAACTCCAATATAAGTGAGAATTTCATTAAGTAGGAGTAGTAATCTTAGTTGTTACATGATTGCTAATAGCGAAATGACCGATATAAATGAGCAAAACGACAAGACGTCGGTGGTGAAGCATGACAACGATGCCATAATAACGCAGCACAGTGACCGTTACGCCACCGGCGAGGGCGACCCGGCGCGTGCTGCAGCCGCGGGCCAACTGTCCGCGTACCCGCGCACGAGACTCCGCTCAATTGAAGCCACGTTCAATCGGTGGCCGGTGCGACACGGCGGCCGTACACTACAGCTGAACTGTACAATCGAAACCTCCACGTCACTTACCACAATGTCACTATTTGTATGAAATCGTCGACTTTGTGATATAAATCAAGGAGAATTACAGTAATTACGTGCGCTTAGTAATTCTTGTAGTACACGGGCGTATTTTTGTTTACGCTATTAGCATAAGCTGCAATTTCGATTGTGTTTTGTGAATCAATTTACCAAATCAGTCGTGGCACCGCGGTGTTGGTTAGAATGTAATCGATAGTTATGACACTTTCACCTTTTTTTGCTATTCGTAGCACAGAATAAACGAGAATATGTGACTGTTTCGGAGGATTATATAGAATATTATTCATTTTGTAAATGTTACGTTTGTAAATGGCTAAGAAAAAGTTTGTATCGCGTACGCGTAAAGACGCAACTGAATGCAGCCTTACCGGAGCCGTAATCACTCCTAACAGTATTAACTTCTAGACATAACTAGTAAAGTAATACGCATATACCTAGACAGTTATAATAATGCATATATCGGAGTGAAACTAAAGTGAGCCATTGCGTATCTACTCAGCGCAACTACTAGTGGTAACATAATCGTTTTCAATGTCTTTAAATTGCATAAAAAAAACAGAACCGCGTTGTTTAAAGAACGCCTTGAATTATAACATTCGATAGAATGCTATAAGCCTGAAAACTAAGCAACTGTTTCGTGACTGTACATATGAAATGTTATATTTATAATCGGATTAGATATTCAAATTTAGCATTTAACATAAAAAAAAACGAAACGCAAAGCATTAGAAACTTTTATTTTCTCCTACTTACTCCTCCTACTTTTAAACGGATAATATTTTACAAAGATACACCAAACAATGTTGACGGATGCGAGTGCTGAGTGCCCAAGTGACTATCGTGCCTCATCTGTCTTGACTATTAATTAGGTAAGATCCTGGCTGATGCGGGAGTCAGAAGCCTCCGAAACCGACGCAAGAGTATAAAGTGATGAATATAAAAGAAGCAAGCATAATACATATACGTATTAAAAACCACAATTATATAATAGTAATTATATTTATATAGTAACAATTAATTAATTATATATGATATTATATTATATAATCATAATATTTTATAGTATGACAAAGTTTCAGCTCTCTAAATGCTACTAAAAATTCTCTTCGGGGAAATGTTAAGCGTTTAGGATATAAGGTTAATGAGTTAGATTAATAACTTCGTATATATACATAATATGAACAGCAAATCGCTGTGCACTCTGAGCGATGCAGTGAATCTGTGTCACGCCCGTCTTTAGTGCGCGCGCGTCAATAAAGATAAATGTTGGTGTATCTGGCTTTGTTAATTTAACTGTTTATTGACACGCCATACATACTTAAGCAGTTACATTTACAACCGTTGCACATACCGAAATATATTGTGACCAATGTAATATTTTGTGATTAGTGTTACAGGAGCTAGAAATGTGCAGGTCTGCGTCGGCCGTCTCGTGGTTAGCGGTCGTCGAAATCTATAGAATTTGAGTATAGTAACAAAAAGCGTCGTGTTTTGTCTCTGGTTTGATTTGCCTGCGGTTTGACGGCAAAAATAAGTGACAGCCGTGAAGCGTCGACAAATGATCCCAAGACGGATTTCAACCTTACACCTGCTCACACATTGCACTTTTGACAACAGGTTGTGTCTTTATTTTTAGAAATTTAGCAGATTAATTATAATACCATAAGTTATTATAAGGTCGTCATACTAGGCCCCTTGCGGGTTAAGTAGACGGCACGGAGTACAGAACGTTAATACCTATAGACGTTATAGGTAAACTTAATTGTTATTTATTATATTTCTGTAATAATATAAGGTTATTTTCCTTTTATAATACGATGAACTTCGCACTTGTTTACAGGAAACATACAATTCACGACGTCTGAAAAATTGCGAAATCTTAACCGATTCCGTGCGGATGGCACCACGATGGTGCCATGGAAATCTTTTGTGTCTGGCGTATGGCACCCGAGAGGTGCCAAATTTTGAACCAATAAAACTCAAAAAATTGGCGTTTATCGAAGGTGTTCTCTAAACAAAAGTGTCGTTATTTGTCACATAGATCCTTCC
>DWDW01000466.1:0-14754 GCA_018245635.1 Mimoniades versicolor eupheme | reverse complement strand
TTAATGTCAACAATTATAATACATAAAATTAAATTCAAAATTAAAAATTAAAATCTCAATTATTTAATATTAAAAATTTGGGTTCATTTCATATTTTCATAATTTTCAAGAAAAAATACTTATTTAAAGTGTTCGTAGACAGTTCCTGTTTCTTGATAGTATTGTTTTTAGGTTTTTTTTTCGTTTCTATTGCTAGTGAAAGCGAGAAAATACTCATACTATCGCTAGTTACGTTTGATTTTTATTTTTCCTGTTTTTTCATATGTTATTGTTTTTGAGGTTATTAATTTAGAAATACATTACTCATTACTTTATCGTTTACACTTGATTTTTCGAAAACTTGTGTCAAATTTTAATAATAGTTATTAAGTACCTATCTTAATTGTTACAGTTACATTTGCTGTTAGTTTTAAGTATGTATTTTAATTTTCGATTGTATTTATCCATTGAAGTTAAAATTTACTGCTTCATTGTCTGCTTATACCTATGTATTTATCGATATTTATTGTTTAGGCACTAAGACGATGATCTCTTAAAAAACAGAAAAACTGTTCTTATACCGTTATTTTTTAATATTGTTTGGATTAAAGCGCCACCAAACTCGTAATTATGATGTTACGTGTTTTATTTAACTAAGATATTTTTATTTTGATCTCACTTACAAAAAGCTACGAGAATATGAGCACCTGTAAACCTGAAGGTAAAACTTCCAATTTGTATGGAAAGTTTGAGAAACACAATTTCTTCAAACATTGTTTTCCGGGTGAACATCGGACTATTAATATCAAAAAAAAGAAATACGATTGTTATACCGAAACTACCCATTGTTATGGAAATTCCTTTAGTACGTGTATAAAAGGGATGAAATCGGATATTTCTCTAATGACAGTTTTACGCTTTAAGCTACACAGCTGCTTTTAGATAGTAGTCCGTTGTTACCCCTCTAAGGTCCGGTCTTTACCTGGTAATTTCATTATCAAGCCTAATCTTCACAATCGTATAACTTTGCCACCGCTTAAGTATAAGAAACTACAAAAATACTGCCTGATAGTATTTTTTTTCCTAAACACCGCAATACCAACTTTAATTTAAAATCTTATATAGAAAACGACGAAAAAAATATTTGCTGAACCTCCTTCAACTAACCGAAAAATAGTCCGAACTTACCCTAACATACAATACCTAATAGTAATTTAAAGAGGTGTATAATCGTACGCTTCTATTCACAAAGCACGCCCAGTTAAGTGGAGAGCTCACGAAAACCACACAAATGAGCTTATTAGCTGTAAAAGAAACTTATGAGTGATATAAAGCTCCATGTACGTACCTACGTATTTTAGGAAATATAAAATCCGAGTAACAAAACATTTCAAATAAGCCGGCTGAGTTAAGTAGAAAAAGTGCCCACTGCAGAAAGCCACCCACCCAACTGACAACGCAAGGACTGGGCATTGTAAGGGAAAAGACCTTGAAGATATCTTTATATAACTTATCCCACTGAATCGTTTTAATTTTAGACCAACTGCGTATGTCGTTGATTATATTTAAATTCTAGAAGCTTCGCAATCAGGTGGTTTTATTTTTTATTTTTCATGTCACATTCATATTGCTTGACTGTCAACAATTTTGATTTTAACAATTGAGAATCGAAGTGCAACAACTGATGAATGAATACACCTGCTGGATAAATTGAAAATAAACTTTGCCAAAAACTTTAAGTAAATCTTAAACTGGCATATTTTATATAATTTAGAAATTCAATTAGTCAAATATGACTTTTGACAAAGGAAGGGTGTCTACCAAAGTATTCTTGTGCACATTTATATTATAATTTGATTGATACAAATAATAAGAATATTGATAATAATGAGACAGTGTTTGCAGAGTTAGCGTTATATGTTTAGCTATTAATCGTCCAGTGTATACGAATAGCTGCCTGTGCCTACCTTTATGTATTCGTAACATCGCGCCTGTAATCCTCAAAACGGTAGGGACACTCCCACGTTTCACCAGTAACATTTATGTCTCGTGATACATCGAAAAGGTGGCGCGCCTATCGCCATACACCGAGCACATATCCGAATTCCAAGCCACTACTAAAGAATCTAAATTAGAAAAATTAGTAGTACCCGAGCCGGGAATTGAACCCAGGATCACACGATCAGTAGTCGCACTTGCGATTAACACGACCAACGAGGCAGTCGAAATTGATGTGAAGGCACAAAATTTACATACAGTGCTTGATCGCGGTATGGCGCAAATAGCCTACCAGCAGCGACGTAGCTACCGCCGACGGGCAGTACGGTAGTCGGTGAGAGAAGCCGTAGGGAATATAGGCATTACCCCTCAGGGGAAGCCTAACTCCAGCAGTGGACTTAGACAGGGTAATGACGATGATAAAGACATTTACCTGAGCCTCTATTTATCTATTAGGCCTAAAAATGTATTAGAATAACTTAAGCTTACAAAATTCATGTAACATAAAATCACGGTAATGACGATAATACCAATGGATAAAGAGATCTCGTGCGTGTAACGTGGCACACGATCACCATTCTCAACCAAATTGCCAATGGTTTTTCGGAGCTGTGTTGAATCGGAATTGTTGTTCGACAATATTGGCTAGTACAACACGAACTACACATTGTATGTACGCATCGTCGCGGAATAACCTTTAATCGAGAGGTACAGTATGTGTAATATCGTTATTCCGACCCACTTAAAGCATGAAACATGAGTATAGGTCACACATACGAGACTAAACGGAAAGGGTGTGGATTTGCGTCTTGTCATCTTCGTAACGCTCGTAACGTCAAGATTAAAAAGAATCGTAGTTCTTGTTAATATTCACGTGTTTTTTATACATATGTAGAGTCGAAAATAGAGTAGCAAACTACCTTTATCACCACATCACCAATTTTATAAATAAAATATGAATTAAATTTTGAATTTCCATTGAACATTTTGGCCGCTTTACATATTACAATAGTCTTAAAGGTCGTGACCCGAATAAGTTGGTACGGATCGCTGGAACTAAAGACAGGTTATAAGCCAACCTATTGGGCGGAAGTTTTTAGACTCCATTTAAGTTCCAAGAAGGCTTAATGTCGACAATTACTATAACAAGCGGAAACGACGTTCACATAAATTGTGACAGTAAACGCTGTACTCGCAGTCCACAATATTTCATAGTAAGTTAATCTGTAAAGCTATAGTGAATGCTGGAATGAATAAATAAAACTGATTTATTACAGCTGAACAAACAGCTATAAATCAAGGCAGGCGCGCCCGCGGCATACACTTCACTAGCCTATGACGCTGCGAGTAAGGCATTGTCCGCACTGAGCGGACAGCCTCCCCAGTGGCAAGCGTTCCGGACAACTGAGCTATTTCCGATCGTCTGATTCAGAGCAATTTAACAGCGAATGACAGTTTCTTTCCGTTGCATTAGATAGCGACGCTACATGTTCAACGCAAAGTTGAGATGAAAGTGGGAAATATTATACATATGTATATGATAGGAACGAGTATATTACATATCTATAATCGACAAGTTCCCTAAACAGTTTCTGCTCGACTTCGAAAGAGTGAAACTCTCTGCCGGCGACTATTACTCCCAATTCATATAACCTGGAATTATTCGAGACAAGATTGAAGAGATACTTTTTAGGTAAGCGCGCTAAATCCTAGGCTGCACCTCACTTTATATAAGGTGGGATCACAGTCAAACGCGACTTTTTGTTAATAAATAATGTGATACTAATTGTGGCATTGGTACGGGTCTACCCAAATGCATACATACCGTCGAATATGTACATACACGCAATGTTCAAAGTAATATGTTTGCAAAATGTACAATTACTGATAAATAATTTTATTGACTGTCTCGTTGGTCGTTTTGGTTGCAACCGCGACTACCGATCAAAAGGTTCTGGGTTCAAATCCCGAATTGGACACTACTGGATTTTTAATTTATATTTTCTGGTAGTGGCTCGGAGTCTGGAAATGTGACCAGTGCGTAGCAATAGACTCACCACTTATTCCATAGTGGGCGTAAACGTAACTTGTGAATCGTGGAAGTGTATATATACATTTCTCAGCCTACCTCTTCGCGGGTTATATGTTATGTTTAATGTTACGATGTTACGTTCATTTCCAAAAAACTAAGTACATTTTAAAAGAAGATATTTAAGTACAATTCAAAGGAATACAAAATGTTCTAAATAATATTAACATAAATATTCATTCTATGACACGCACTATTTAAACATAACAACAATCATATCTAATAACACACAACATGAGATCATTGACATTTTGACAGATCGCTGTGAAATTTACTAAGCAGACATATTACTCTCAGTATAAATCTCAGTTAATTTCTAAGATGTGTAAAATCGTTTCAAAACGGCGCCGACCTGAAGCTATCTAAGAAGGTAAAAAAGATATTTCATCCAATGGGATATATTATACCTTTCCAATTGGTGCTGTCTTCGTCTTGACACACTGATGGATTATTTCGATTAGCGTCGACATAGGGGAAAATTAAGCAAAATGTCCGCGAAGATTAGCGAAAAATGTTATCTTCACGTTTTATTTTAATCTTTCTTCTTGATTCACTAAATTTAGTTCTCTAATGTAGACTTTGCACGTATTTCTTCTTCATTAGCACCATCCGCGCCATTACTTTAAAGGATGTGACAATTTGAGATATAAACCACTAAAAGCAGTCCCAATTCCCAACCGCCAAGTCCCCGAGAGTGTCAACGGATGTGCAAATAGTTCCACTCAGAACTTTATCTTACCTGACCGTTTACTTACCTAACATGATAGATAATTTAAAGATAAGATAAAAAGTTACTACCCTAACTTTTCGAGATAAAAATGAATCATCATTTAATCTCATACTTGGATAGAGATTAGATTTGGGTAATACAGAGCTTCAGAATTGTGACCGAATGAGAAAATTTATTATCAAGATTATTGATTCTTATCAACAGTATAAAAATTTGTTGATGAAAAAAGATAAACATACTTTAAATAAATTGTAGTGTAAAATACAAATTAATAATTTGAAATTATACATAATACAATACAAATTTCGCTATAAAATAGCACTGGACAAGCTTTCTACAATTGGATTGCGTTTTGAAATCCTCGTCAGATATTCTAGTAATTATTATTCCCTTTTCGTTGTTCAAATACATTTTTACTGATAAAGTATCTGCGCTATCGATTGTAAACTAATGGACGATTAATGTTACACTCACATGAGGTAGAGAAAGTGTATTTTTATCAGTTATTTTGCCAATAATTTGGCATATCTGATATTACGTTGCTCGCTGAATTCACGTGGGAAAATAATTGAGTTGACGAAAATTACTATTTCCAAGCTTAATCGTGGACTAGAGCTTTAACTTCGTTCACTTAATGATATCAGCAAGCCGAGCTGCGGGCGACCTGCCGGACGCTGACTTGGAGCTCCAGCTAAATATGTTGGAATACAAAATTGACACATATTAATTTGAACATCGCGACGGTATTTTCATTTTAGTAATAATGAATGGTGAAAAACGTAGACCCATAACATGGGTGACTAGTGCACCACACTCCTCTGCCTACCCTTCCTGTCTAACACGTGTAGCTACAGATGCAGTCTACCGGTTATGAGACCAATAACAGCCTTCTGGAGGACTGCAGTGGTATTTATACAACTTGCATTAGTTAGATTTTCCTATTACTGCAAATAAATATAATTTTATTAGATATACACAAATACATCTAATACACGACATTCTATTCTATTGTAGATTCTCAACAGACAGTACTTTATACTGTCAAGTAGTAAATACTCCAAATTGAAGATTTGTGTAGGACCATGCTATTAAACTTTAAATCTTACTTTTATCGGAAATCACTGACCTAGCCCACAGTAAATATTTATCTTCGTATTTACGTATGTGGCCAGCGAATAGTTATGAAATGCAGATAATAAGAAGAGATGTACATATAATTTTTGATAAATTTACTTTAAAAGAACTTTTACTATGTAGGTAGAAATACGGTCATCGCGGAACCAAATTATAATAAATAATAATTAATTATTGTACATATAATAACGTAGGTATACTACACTTCTCACCATAACCAGGTATATTCTCCGACAGCAACAAGAATGAAGAATTATGCGACACTTGGACAGAGAACAGTTGCGTTGTGCGCGCTCTCTGCCACCTGAACTCAATCAGGAAACAATCATGTCCGCATATTAGAGTATTGCTCAAGAAATATATTCAACACACAAGATTTTTTTTTCTAAATCTCTATAGATTACGTAGCTTTTATTAACATGCTCAATTCATATTCATAAATTTCCCTTATACCGGTGCGCTAGGTCTCTTGCGGGAAGGCAGAAAGCACTGAATCACGAACTATCATTAATATCTCGATCATTACAAACCTGACGTGCTCCTCCTACATTCACCCGTCTCTTCATTTAGGCACGCCTATTAAGGAGCCACCTGGCGCCTCCATCAGTCAGTATCTGCATGTTAATTAGTTTTTGGAATTATATCATAATATTATTCGTTAATCGTATATAAATTAAAAAAGACTGGGTCCCTAAAAAATTGGATCTTTGAAGTTTCTCTAAAATAAAATCCAGAATCGAATATTAATGCGTCATAAAAACTGAATGACCAGCACATTCATCAATTTTAGCACCATATATCTACGTAATATATGTATTCAACTTGATCCCCTATGACAGGTGTATCGGCGAGTCCAAACGAGATTTATTGGATACCACTTGAACAATCCAACGAATTTGCCGCGCTCCGCGCTGGCCCCTCGGTTATTTATTCTCTGACACCGCGTCTACTTGTCGATATCCGTAAATGAATACAGCTATATTCATTATCATAACTTCTATATACCAGTACGAGTGGACGGATATTATGTTCTCTATAACGATTGTCTTTACATATTTTATTATATATAAACATATTATCACACCCGTATTTCCGCAAGTGGTAGACAAAGGATTATAGTACACTTCTATTATTCAGCATCTATTAATTGCTCCTATAAAGGTAGTACAAATATTAATTCCAAAAGATAAAATGCAATGTTAGCGAATTGAAAGATGTGATCTTCTATGATAATTGCAAATACCCGTGTGGATATTTGGTATGGATGTGGATATGGGTACAAAAGAATACAAACTCTTCAATATGACTGCATTTTCCCCAAAGCTATATTTAAGGAATTTTGAAGTTTTCGTTAATATCTTTCTAACCATACCTACATGCTGTGTTCTCTAACTATTAGGATCCCATTACGTACATTGGCAAAGAGAATCTACATGAACACTTTGAAACTGGGTGTCTGCGAAACTTAAACTTTGCCATTTCGAAACACAATCACGACCTCACACAATCAGTTCCAACAACTTAAGTCGCTTTGTCTTTTGCGATCAACTCATGAAACTGCTACAACTAACTGAAAACGCACTACATGAACCGCATTCACGAAATTTCTCATTACTTTGCAACTCTCATTATAATAATTTTACGTGGATTATCTACAAATTTAGACGCAATACGATATTTGCGATTTAAAACAACATTTACAAAACTCACTCAAGTTTAGCGAACCTAGGCATATGATCGTAATATGTGCTAATGTAATCTGTCTAAGGCTATGAACGTAAGGAGCCAATAGCGGGGAACTAAAATTATTTTTGACCTGGTTCAGTCACCTCTGCTAACTAGCTTTCAGATTGTTTACAGTCAAAGAGTCAAAGATTCCGGAATTCAAAGATAAAGCACCATTAATTGTAACGTCAAGGTAGACTTAAGTACGCACATCCAGCGGCGCGCTGATGTCTCTAAGTAGCTAAAAAACTTCCCCCAATTAAAACCAAAGCTCAATTTATTAGGGCCCTTATATTTCGATCATTGAAGACTCGCCTTATTCGAATCTCGGTGTCTTATAAACAATGTTAGCCGATAAATTTTCTATCTTCCTACATTCAATGATATATCTTAGTTCGTTTCAAAGTTAATCGGATTTTTATTCGCGAATCAGTATTATATATTAGGCATTTTTGCTCAATTCTATCTATTTCTGAATTTAGCAAATGACTCATGAATTCCAATAACAGTGCCATGATTTGCAGTACTGTTCTAATGATTGCTATTATCTGTCCTATCGCCCGCTTTGATGTGGATCTGTCACTAAATCATTTACAGATCAACTGCTCGTCAATACGATTCTCCCTTTGGTAAAATCAGAAGCCCCGTAAGAAAGATAAGCTCTGAGAAACCGTTGTCGTTTAACGTCTCAAATCGTCGTGTATAGCTCTAACGTCTGTATATATGTATAAATATTGTACATTTATGTTTTTATGCATTTCCATTAATCTATGTACTCGTAGTCTAACTTGACGAGCAGGTGGGTACCGTCACTCTCAGTATTTATCTCGCTAAAGCAGAAGTGAACAAAACGTTTAGTGTAAAGCTCTTTTTACAGCTTATTTATTAGAAATAAATACAAAAAAACGAGTGTTTTCCTAAATTTTACAATACAGTGTACTTCTTAATAAAATGTTTAGTATGAAGATTTCAATTATTATCACAGGCTGTTAATAATGGGAATGTCGGCACCTGTAACCTGGCTATTTACACAGCTGTAAGTACAGAACGTCAAAATTATTGAAAACGATTAAAAATATAGTACAAGATGACATAACTAGAATATATGTATATGGACACTTATGCTTATTTAACAGGTAATATCGTATCATACGTATTGTAAAAAAATTAGATTGCAACATTCACGAAAAATATTTGTTATTGCCGACATTTTTATATCGTCAATACACGAAACAAAATTGAATAAACTCATAGTCAACAGAGCTACGTTTTTCCTTGACAAATAGGTACCGAAACGTGAAATGAAGTTTGTGAAAATGGAACAATATAAATTATTTTGTTATCTACGTTTAAAATATCTATTCTGTAAAGTGTACCTACATGTAACTTATCACTCTTGTCTCATTCCGTTAATCGGTATTTCTTCACAAACGATGAAAACATGTAAACATATATCAACACTCATCATTATTTACCATATAGAAATATTCGTTGTAAAATACACCTTTCAATACGCGCTGAAATGAGTGGAAAGGCAGCTGCCATATTTATACGTATCGGAAGAATATTACATTGACACCATCCCATTAAAGTATCTCGCGCTTTTTCGAAAGGGATCACTCCTTAACTACCCCGGCAGGACCAATTTTTCCGATTTTGTTTAACTTGATACCCTGGGCGTTAACCATTGTACCAAGGCTATATGAATTTAAATAGAACTAACTTTTGGTAATGTTGAAACTGTTCACACGAAATTACGCTAAGATAGTATTAACTAGTGTGCTGGTCTTTGACATTAGCAACTAGCTACATGTCAACTAAATTATTCAAGGCTTATCAAAAGCACGTCATTGTTCCATAGAGGTTCCATTCCGTTGATTCTGTACAATTCAAAACCTTAAGCCGTTTTCATTCATGTTGTTGTTGAAATTTAACATTGTAAATTCCATTGTGGACCATGTGACATGTAAAACGCACTGCAAGAGTTTTCCCCTCCATCATAATCTATGCAGAATAAAAATGAAGGCCTGAATAATATTACTTCGTCAAGATTTGCATTTGCTTACATGATAGGTGTTTCTTTCGCCGCTTCTTCTCCACGGCGACTTCTTCTCCACGGCGAGGCATTCTCCGAAGCGCTGGTAGTTTCATCTTGACGTACAAAAAGTGTTGTAATGAACCAATTTTGAATAAATGATATTTGAATTTGTGTTCATCACATATAACAATATTAAACACCTCCGGTTCAACGGTCAGGTTTTACTAACTACTACTAAACCAAGGACTTGAATAAATGATAATATTAGGATAATCTTATCTACAAGACATTTCGAAAGAGAAACATGAAAAAAGTTAAAATCATTTCTTCTAGGATTGCACTTATATATAATATTTACTAACTTATACGGTCAAAATGGAGGTTAAAGTCAATGCATTTGCCCATTACTGTATGCGCGTGCACCGTAACGGAAGGGTTGCGTCCTGCCCCTTAGTACATTTGTACTGGCGACACATATGAAGGAAATTCGACCTTGTAACTTTATGGTAAAGGCAACTTTTTCCTTGGTGATGCTTCAACTTTTCAATATACTTAAGGAAACTATGAGCTTATGTGCACGTGATAGAAAAATGAACTGTAAGTTTATGATTTTAAGACACAATTAGGCGCGCTGTTAGTATTGATGTGTCTACCACGTTCTGCTTGGCAGATCACGGTATGGTCTTAGGGATAGACAACCACAGCTTTATTGTTCAAATTTTTTTATTGTTTCTTCAAAGGATACACACGTACTCATATAATACGAGAGGAAGTTACGTGTCGTTGGTTTTGGGGATGTATTTATTACTCTATGTTTTTTTTCCGTAACGGACACTTGGTTAGCGGGTCAAACGTTATATACGTGTACGGTGTACGTATTACGTAGATATATATTGTTTTGGAAAAATAAAAGTAATTTCGGGCAACGTGATCCTAAACATTTTTGTTTGCAAGCCTAATAGATCTTCGAAGGTTTTCTGGGAAATATCTTTAAGGAAAAAAACGTTGATTACGCGTTAATTCTTCTTAATAAATTAAATAAGTAATAAACCTTCGTATAAATTGATAAATAAACATTAAAATAATAACTAATATTTAATAATAAAAAGTGATTACATTATTCTTCATTCACCGTAGTGTAATTCATTTTTTACTTGCAAAGTAAATACTGGCATGGACGACGTTAATCTGTGCTCCATTGACCACAGACACTATAACCATAAAGATTAAAATGTTACAAGTAACTTTTTTTTTCGAAATGTAAGTAGAATATAAAGTACGGTTATAATGAATTACTTATATTAGCCAAAATTATATTGTATTTATTCATTTTGTCTTGAATGGAATAATACCAGGATAAAAACAGTAGGTAAATATTATATCATTATAATGCATAATATTTTTATTAAAATAATAGCTAATAGTTTCTATCAACTTGCATTTTCTATCATGGCGGTATGTAATTAGTATGATTATAGGTAATATAAGCAAACTTGTTTTTTCTTGTACAATTTGAGCATAATACAAGATTAAATAAAAAAGATTAAAATAAACAAGGTTTTAGTCAGCTTAATCTGTCTGTGTTATTATGAACTGATGACGAAATCAGAAGAAACATAAGAAAAGAATGAAGGAGACTACTCTTATTAAGTGACGAACTTTCTCGAAGGTTGAAATACATAAAAGATGGCGATCATATTGTATAAATCAAAATATATTGGTAGCGTGGACAAATTTTAAATTAAATAAATATGTTTATGAAAATGATAATACATTTGTATGAATAACCCCCTATTTTAGTATATTTCAAAAGAGTTCACTATCATCTTCACCATCATCATCATGTCTTGTATCATTCTACTCTAGGACAAGTCGCATGTCAGAATGAGAAGCTGAAAGCCATAGCCGGCAGCGCTGGTAAGTGCTATATACATAGTAACAATATATTCATGGAATAAAATTAAAATTTTAATATTCAAACCCAGTCGACCGCAAAAACTAATTATATTTAAACAGTCATAGATAACCATAACTCTAATTAATGAATAACGAACTACTGTCTATCGGAGCCCTTAATTTGGAAATAGTTTGTGTATTTCACGAAAGCAATTTTCGATCTTAACGTCTCACGCATACGGGCGCATATGTCGCGACAAGAGTGGTATCGTACAATTACTAATATTAATTTCCGATGTGTTACACAGTCCACCTGCTATGCAACGAGAGAATTGGAAACGCCTGCATTTATTTTGATAGAACTATTCAGCATACGAGCTAATGAATTCATCGGATCAATGTACAACATCGAATTAATGTGCTGTAATTATATTTAATTATTTTTATTTGACTCAAACCGACAGCCGCTAGAGTGGACGTGTTCTGGAGTGGAGATCGCACATTGTGAAGTAGCGTAGGGCGTCCTCTAGCTAGGTAGAGCGATGGTATACGTGAAGTGGCTGGAAGCAGTTGGAAACACGGACCTAAGGGTAATGCTTTGTGGCTTGCTATTGGAGAAGCAGATTAACAATGAATAGACAGGGGCTGACGATGTATTCGGCGATGTTACTGCAAAAGTAGTAGGATGATAGATCCTCGTTGCGATTGCATGTTTTCCAACCATACTGCTCCATGGCAAACGGTAGACACCTGTTATTAGTCAACGTGTTTACACGTGACAAGTTGTCTCTAGCGGTCCCTCATTTGACGTCTGACTAGCCAACATGTTGCCGTACAACCAGCCATTGCCATAGCAACACGAATGTATATAAAATATAATTAAATTTAATGCATCAAAAAATTTGCTGCGCTGTTAAAATATGCTTAAAATTAATTACTTTTTTTTCTATTGCACACGTAATGCATTAATATTATATAAATAAATGTTAAATTTCCTTTATGAATATTGCTTATTTAGGGACATATTCAATTAAATTATAAATTTTAAAATAGTTGCCGTTGATTATGAGTCATCAAATCCCGTAGATGAAAGGAATATGTTAATCATATAATTATAAAGTAGATTTTAAATAATAAAGCATTTATCCAATTAATTGAATTGCTTTACGTTATTTCATTTAAATATCTGAAATGTAATTTTATCTAGCTGTCCGTTGCAAGCGATTCTAACACCGGTTCCATTATAACTGTTTCTGTATGGAGTTAATAAAATGATAATACAAAACTTATAATGGCATGGCGTATAAAAAGCGTATACATTTTTGAGCTTCAAGCAGATGTAAGTATAAACTAGGTTTAGATTCGTACATGTTAACCTTTCTAATTAGAAAATAATTATTTAGTAGTCCTGCACGAAACTTTGGCTGATTGCACTTTTTTACGTTACGATCTTTTTTTGCATTGATAGTCTTGGAGCATTGATCTTGTTGCTCCAGAGTGGGTTGGACACTGCTCCAACAATAAAGTCGCTACTATTACTTTAATGTAATTATATAACGCGATCAAATGCGACTTACTTATTGTAATATACTAAGGAGCATTTTATTTATAATGTATTCTAATAACCACCAGGAGATTTGTTACACTGTAGGTATCGTCCCTCCTCCGTCTTTGTTGACTCATCACACCGACCACGCCTCGGCTCGGAAATATCAATGAAAAATTCGTCATCATAAATTTCTACAACTTATGAACCTTGACCGGTTACTGGTTGCCGAATGTATTGTAGCAATGCATTAAGATTCCGGGACTTCCGGTCTTTTGCGGGCGCGCGTGGCTTAGACCATGCGTGAAATATTCAAATTGAAACCCCCCCTTTTTGTTTTAATTGTGGTACAAGTCATGAGACATTTGCGTGTTTATCTTCGCTGTGGAAATCATTTGTTGCTTGGATGTTAACTTTATTTGATGTTTATTAACCTAGATTCTAGGCTTGAGGGTACCTATACCTGCATGCACCGTGAGATATAACTACATTGATAATAATATTTGTATGTACTTAAGATCTACGTTGAGAAATTTGAGTGCCAATTGACGTTTTAACCAATCACGTTTTAATAAACCATATTTCAATAAAGATAACACAAGAATATTATACAATTATTGACGAAACGTATGATTTTTTAAAATTGCACCAGTTCTTTAGATAGACGTTTTATCCGGCGGAGGTTTTTTGGTTCTGTACGTAATAAGGAATTTTCATTAGCAGTATATTTCTCAAGGATCATTTAAAGAGCGTTAAATATGTATTTATACAAAAATATTGCTTCCGGTCACAACCGTTACAGGGTGATCAATTTATTGATCTCATTTATCGTTTATAATTAACGAGCGAAGCAATAAACTCCTTAATTTATGATAAAAATATAATTGCTTTGTTTTTATGTATAACTTTCATTACGGTATTCAGAGCTTCCAAGGCTTTACTTTTGCGTTTTTAAGACTGAGTGTCACTGGTTTCAATGGTGAAGGAAAACTTTAGAGTTAGTTGGAAGGTTTAATCTAGTATCTTCAGGAGTATGAGTCAGTGTCAGTTAATACAAGTTAATAGGAACATTCGTTTTAGTCATTACAGCTGCTGATCGAGAGGTCCTAGGTTCGATCCTCGTGTACTATTTAATTTTTCTAACTTTAACTTCCTAATTAATGTTCGAAGTCTAATTTTGTAACAGGTGTATGACAATACGCTCACCTTCTATTTCATAGGACGTAAATGTTGGGGTGTACTACATTTCTCTGCCAACCTCTTCAGCGATTACAAGCGGGATGTTACGAGTTACGTAGTTTTAATTAGTAATCACTAATTATGAACTACAGGAAATGTACTATTACTAATAAGGGCTAAGAAGAATAATAATAATAATGAGATCAATTATTATCAGTACAGTAACTATTCGAAGTTACAAACGCGAAACTACGTGCTTCTGAGGTTTGAAATGGTCGCCTCTAAAACACACGTGGAGCGGCTACCATTATCCTACGTATCTACATAACACAAACCGACTCACAAATAAAAATTGTTCTAAGATAGAAATAGTTGTAGCGGTACTTCGCGGTGTTGGACAGCTGCGTGTTCTGCCACCACCATCAACAAAGATCGGAGAG